>PVKS010008395.1:0-68491 GCA_004027875.1 Aplodontia rufa | reverse complement strand
CACCTTTCTTCTTTGGCCCCATTGTTTTGAGGGGCTCCAGGTCAAGGATTAGATCCCATGGCTGCCCAGGCAAGGTAATATCCATTGACATTCACACCTCCCCCTTTTGGTATTCCAGTTGCTCCAGGGACCAACCCCTCCTCCCTCAGGTCCAGGCCAAGGAGCCAGTATCCTCTCCCAACATGCCCTGCTCCCTCTCATTCTGGTTAATTGGATTTCTTTATCGGACATCATCACCAGGCAATTATGATGTCCCTCATGGAGGGAGAAGGGAAGGATAGGCAAGAGAAGACTAGGAGCCTGTTTGCTCATAAGTTTATTTTGTCTTCTCATTCTACCTCCAGGAAGCCTGCAGAGACTCCTAGACTCCAAGTCAAATGTGAGAACCTTCCCAGGAAGACTCTGGGGAGAACCTAACCTTAAAGGACAGCCCAGAGTCATCCAGGCCTTGTGGAGGTCAGATAAGATGGCTGTGACCAAGGGCTGAAGGCAGGGTTAAGTTGCTGTGAAAATCCAGGTGAAGTTGTACTGGGGTCTCTGGGGAACTCCAGAGACAGTCTCTGATGCCCCAGCTCTTAAAGGAAAAAGGCCAGGAGACCACAAGCTCAGGCTGGGCCAGAATTTAGGGCCTCATAACCCATGGCCTTGAAGTCATAGGACTAGAAAAGACCTGGGTGCCAGCTCACAAGCACATTCCCGCTAAGGAATTTCAGGCCAAAGCAGCAGCAATGAACCTGAAAGACAGAGCCATGGCTGTGGTTGGGCCAAGTCAGAGAAGAATGTGAGGACCTACCTATGTGGCCTCCACATGTAGAACAGTGTTCATGGAAATCACAGCACCAGGGCCAGCTGAGTGACCCCCCACCCCCACCCCAGAGACCTTCTTGCTCAAGACTGCTGGGCTAGGAGCCCAGCCTAGGCCCAGAAAGTACCTTCATTGTCCCCCCATTGTTAGCTTAGGGTCCAGCTGGCAAGACTCCTTGGCACTCAGCATTTCTCCATCTAGAAAAGTACAGATTCCTCCCACCTGGGCTAAATTCCAACAAAACTGGTTCATTCCATTAGAGTGGTTAATTAGTCCTAATGGGCCGGCTCCCCTCCAGCAGTGTCCTGGGGAAAGGGAATGCAGCTACCAAACTCAGGATCCTTTTGGTGCTCATGAAGCCTAGGGATTCTTCCTGTGTGAGTCAGCTCTAGGCAGGAAGGGATAGACCTGGAATCCAGCCAGCTTGGACCCTTGAAGTCTGGGTATAGACCCTCACTATCTTCCTGCTGGCACTCTGCCGGGCACCAAGTAATCCTCATGATGGTTTGCTGGTTTGTTGTTGAATGACAGACATAGTCTTCTCCCATCTCCCAGATTTCCCTGTACCTAAGCCACTGTGTCTGGCACTGGTGGCTATGCCAAGGGAGGGACACTCAAAGACCCATTGAGACTGCCTTTGTGATACTGAGACTCCTGCCTGACCTGATCCTTCTTTGTGTATTCCCAGGCTTGGCACACTCCCAGGCTACTTGATTCATACCTGCTTCCTGGGATTAACAGAGGGAGGAGTAGGGTGGGAGAGGGCTGGAGCCCTTTCTATCAGTACCTTGCAGTGTAGTAAATGGTACACTGGATTAGAAGTCAAGAACCCAGGCTTTAGTCCTAGTTTTCCTTTGTTTACTGGTAGGAATTCTGGTTAGATCTCTTCCCTTATCAGGAACTCAGTTTCTCTAATCATATGAGAAGTTTGGACCAAATGATCAGTTTCATGTTCTTGTTACTATTGCTGTAAAACAAACCCCCCCCCCAAATTTAGTAGTGTAAATCTGACAGCCATTTCCTTTTGCTCATGATTTTATGGGTTGGAAGTTAGAAAGGGCTCAGTTAGGCAGTTCTTTCTTAGAACCCCTCATGCATTGGCAGTCACATGTAAGCAGGAACTACAAACATCGGTAGCCAGCTGTGCCTGGCAGTTGACACTGGCTGTCAACTGGGGGGGTTCAGATGAAGTAGTCAACTTAAGCACCTACAAACACACAGCCCTCTACGCATAGTCTCCAGGTCATTGGGCTTCTGACGCGCCAGCTGGTCTCCCCCAGAACCAGTATTCCCGGAACACTGCACGCAAGTGGCATGGTTGCTGATCTACCCTTGGAAGGTACAGAGCTTCACATCCATCATAGTCTCTTGGCCAGAGAAGACATTTGCTTATCCAAATTCGAGAGAGACATAGAGTCCACTTTTAATTTATTTTTTTAGTGTAAAAGAGTTGGATTTATTCAGGTGAGAAAAAAAGAGTCAGAGCTCTTGCAGAGCTGGAGGAGATGCATTAGGGGTTGTCCTACACTCCACTTTTTGATGGGAAAAGTGTTTAAGAACTTGGGGACTTTGAAAAACAAACCATCACATTACTGACATCTGTGTAATACCTCAACCTCGGTCCAAGTCCATTGTGCCTGGAGCTGGATGAGACTGTGTGTTTGGTTGCGGCTATTGGGGGAACAGTGTGCAGGGTCAGTGAGACCTCACACTCTCTGAGTACCCCTTGAAAGGGGAACTTCTTACCTCCTCTTCCTAGGCTTCTTTAGGTTAGATTGATAATGCCCCCCCTTTTTGGTAGATCAACACAATACTTCTATTTATTTATATTTTTAAGTGGTGCTGAGGATTAAACCCAGTGCCTCACACATGCTAAGCAAGCACTTTACCACTGAGCTATGAGCCCAGTCCCCTCCCCTTTTTTGTGGTGCTGAGGAACTAACCAGGACCTTGTGCGTGTTAGACAAGCACTCTTCCACTGAGCTACATCCCCAGTCCCAATAACACCCCCCCATTTTTTTTTAAAAGAGAGGACAGTAAGAGAGAGAGAGAGAGAGAGAGAGAGAATGAATTTTATTTAGTTTTTCATGTGGCTTTTGTTGCCCAGACTCTTTGTTGTGTACATGGTGCTGGGGTTTGAACCCGAGTCCTCACACAACCCCCGAGCCACCACTCCAGCCCCCAGATAATGTCTTTTTTTTTAACACCTCTAGGGCTGGAGCAGTGGCTCAGTGGTTAGCTCAGTGGTTACCTGGCAGGGATGTGGGTTTAAACCCCAGCACCACGTACACAACAAAGTGTTGGAGCAATGAAACCCAGATTAAAAACTAAATAAAATTGATTCTCTCTTTCTCACTGTCTCTAACATATATACACATACAGACACATTTACATATATAAAACAGCTCTAGGAGGAGTCTGGCTTATTGCATAGGTGATTGAGTCCCTGGAGTGAAGCAGGCCCCATGGACCTATCCAGGCTTGCAAGAAAAGGAAGGTAATATTTAAGAGTAGTTATTGGAGTCCCATATGAAAGAATTCTATACTGTATTCCAACAGGTACTATGGAAGGAGTTTATTTATTCCTTACAACATCTCCTCCAAGAAGAGATTTTATTGCCAATTCTCCTGTTACAGATTAGAAAATTGCAGGTTCAGAGGGTTAAGTGGCCATGACAGACTCATAGTTCAAACTACCTTGTGTTACCTGACCCCCAGGGCAAACATGGGGCAAAAAAAGCAGTCTCTCATGTCCTCCTGCGTGTCCTTCTCTAACTCCTGCCTGCTTCTTCTAACCAGGACCCAAATTTAGTCATTCACCTCTGCATGACAATAGACCTGTTATATGTCCCAGTTCTCTGGCTCAAAGGAGAAAGCTTCCACACAAATGCCAATGACAGAAGATGAAGATGCATAACACCCTAGAATAGGTCACTGCATAGTCAGTCACAACCCCCCATCCCTTAAGTGAGGTCTGAGTGCCCTCCCCTTAATAACTCTGGGCAGATGTTATGACCCATAGAATATAGTGGAGGTGACACTGTGCCATTTTCCAGGCCAGGCCTTAAGAAATTGGTAAGTTTCATTTCCTGTATCTCTGGAGTTTTTTGTTTTTGTTTTTAGAAATGGTCACATTATGTCACACAGGCTGGACTTGAATTCCTAGACTCAAGCAACCCTCCTGCCTCAGCCTCCAAACAACTGGAATTAGAGGCATGCAGTTCCTGCCTTTTGAAATGGTCTTTCTAGGCACTCAGAGTCATGAGTTAGAAAGTCTGGCTACCAGAGATTAACCCCGCTGGTAGAAGCCATTGTAGATGTTCACTCTGGCCAACCTTCCCTGCTGAAGCCAGGCTCCCAGTCTTTCTAAGGTTCTAGACATTTGAATGAATATGAGAGAAGTTGCCTTGGATTCTTGCTCATCTGCAAGTTGAAAACCACTGAATGACCTCAGCTGCTACTAGAAGCGTTGCTCAGACAAGTCCTGCCTGAATTCCTTACCTGAGATATAAAGACATGGTTGTTACACGGTTGTTGGGCTAACTTGGGACACAACATGAGATAATGGGACACGGATTACCTCATTCAGTCTATTCATTATTTACACATTAAGATCAGGAAATTAAAGATCAGATGGATTAAATAACTTGCCCAAGGTCTTTCGGGACATTGGAACTTGAACTTGGGGAGTCTGACTCCAGAGCTCCCCTTCTTGTGCTGCTGCTTATTGTGCCCATGTGTCCCTCTTGGCAGGAGGGCTGGAATTTCAGTCAAAAACATTACTTCCATCCAGAAGCCTGAATGACTATGCAAGTAATAACTTTTCCAGCATTGGGACGTTCCGATTTGAGAGGTATGTGGGGAGATTTGGAGTCACAGGGTGTGTCCCTTCCTTGGCAAAACTCAGTACAGTGGGAGCTGATTTACTTATTTTTATGTATCTATGGTGGCTACAGGGAGCCTGTCCACGGTAGGTGCTTAATAAATGTCCAACAAACAATCCACAAAGGAGTGAGTGGGAGTGGAGAAGTTGCAGGATAAAATCTGGATAGAAAGGATTTTCCGCCACCTGGCGGCTGGTTTTAAAACAACTCTCCTGTCTCTGACGGGGAAGAAAATGGAAGTCTCCATTGGGGACTTGGGCTTTGTGTCTGAAATCACGCAGCAGCATAGTTCCGGAAGAGCGGGGCGGGGTGGGAGCGAGAACCCATCAGAAGCCTGACATCTTGGCTCTTCAAATATCTGCTCCTTGAGGAAGGCAGGGAGAAGACTGTCCCTACTACCTGCTCATTCTATTCTTCATGGCACTGAGCATTTCAGTGGGTGCTCAATAAATAAATACTTGGGATGGAAAATTGAGAAAATAGGTGATGTCGCATCCTATAAGTTCATCTTCACCTTCCACTGAAGTTTCCAAAACAGCCATCCTGAAGCAAGGATGGCTCAGACACGGCTCACTCTTGGCCGAGCCATCTACCTAGCACCCTGAGTCCCCTGCCTTTCCACTCCTCACTCTGGAACCTCTGGATACTAGCAGCTTCCCAGCCCCTAACCACACCTCCCCAGAAGTGGGCTTCACACACCCGCCCTTGATGAGCGGACAGGTATAGCTTTCCCTGGCAGACAGGAATGTCCCCTGCAAGCCACTGGAATAGGCCACCAAATGCCATCCTCTCACATCAGATGGAGCCCTATTTTCCTCACCTGGAAACAACTAAACCAAAAGTGTCTCCTTCAGAGAACTGCAGGAGGTTGGGTGTGTGGAGTAGCTGGGATCCAGTATGACCTGCTGTGAGTGTGTGCATTTATAATACCTAGAGAAATTCCTAGGAAAATAAATGTATGTGGCTTCTAAACTCTTCAGCCAGCCAGCTGGCACACTCAGGAATCCTGTCCACAAATCGTACTCCAAGCTTTTGCCCCAAATCTTCCCTCGGGATCCTTGGCTTCTCCCATCCCCTTTCCCTGATCCCAAGAACAGGTAAGAAAAGCAAGAAGGATTTGGTAAGAACAGACACTTTATTGTACACCAGGGTGGGGGAGAGAGGAAAGAGGAGCCCTGGGGTGACAATGCCTCATCTCCCTGCCCTGGCTGAATGGTCCTGACCCGGGCTCTGTCCAGCCATGGGATATGTGGACTGGAACTGATATGAACTTGTGCCAGGACCCAAAGTGACTGCTTGGTGTGTGTGCTCGGGTCTGTACAAAGCAGGGCTTTCCATGAGAAGGGATCCTAGGCCTTCCTCCTCCAGCCCAGGTCACTGGGTCCCATTGAAGGGGCAGCAGCCCCCATGTTTCAGGGCCTAGTTGAGGGACCCAGGGGTGCACAGGGAGTCCAATGCTTTATAACCTGTTCAGTCTTGCTTCTCTTTTTCACAGTGGGGAGTACTTTGGCGGGGGCAGGGTGCGACTGTAAGGAAGGGCAAAAGGGCTTCCCCCTGCCTGGCAATACTGCAGGCTTGCGTGGGACCCCAGCCCAGCCTCATGGCCTGTGCAGGCTGACTTGTGTGGGCTTCTCTTGACACTAAGAAAGCAACAGTCCCTGCAGTTATTGCTGGAGGGCAGAAGCCTACCTCACCTGCATTACCTTATGTGCCCCACCTGTCCACCCTTATCTGGGCCTCAGGCTTCGGGTCACCTCAGGGGAGAGGGCAAAGGTTCCCTGAGCAAGAAGCGGGTGACTGGTACAGGGCACCGCCCTGCCTACCAAGCTCAGCCACTTCCAGTCTGGAGTCCCTCTGCCTCCTGGTGGGCACTGCACGGACAGCACCAAAGCCAGCAGGGATGGGGACCCTGTGCGGTGTCCTGGGGGTCTGCCCCTCTCTGGCCACTTCCTGCTCCTCCAGGAAAGCGGGGGCTTGATCCTAGCTCCTTAGGTGATGCCACATGTCCCCGACTCCCCTGGAGAGTGAGCAGAGGTGTCAGAAGCAGTCAGGAGGTTCCCTTCTGAGCAGTCAGGACCATCTCAGGACAAGCGCAGGGTGGAGGTGCAGTGAGGCGCCCTCTGCAGGTCTCACCAACCCAAGAAACCCAGGACTTTCCCTGCCAAAGAGCTTGTTACTCCAGTGGGAACAGGAAAGGAAATTTGGGGAATTTCCCCCCCTTCCAAGGCCCTCCCTCCCACCAGAGATCTGAAGGCAACAAATCAAAGCTGAAGCTGAAGATTCCTGGGGCACTTGCCCTGAGCCCTTGCTCAAAGAGCTGAGAGGAGGAAGAGGGGGAGGCGTGGTCTTCAGGAAGATGGTGAACACTGAGGGTCACAAATCAGCACCCTACAAACACCCACGTACGTGCACACCACACACACACACACACGCACGCACACACACCAAGCTCTGGGCCTTACCTCTAACATATAACACATAGCAAAGACACCATGGGGCCAGGGCCCAGCCCACACCAAAAGGCTACAATGAACGCTACTGAGCCCACAATGAGCAAGCAAACGGCCCCAGCTCAGCCCCCTCCTGCAAGCTCGCGGACTGGGGCCTGGCCCAGCCATGCTACAAAATTAAAAATATATCAAATATACAATGAAAATAGATCTGTACAGCACTGAGGATGAAAATAGTCCACCAGCCACAGTATAATATTGGGTTTGTCATTTCACAGCATTTACACCCACATGTACAGATTGAATGTACAATAGAAATAGCATACATAGAAGAGTCTAGATAGTGGAGTGTCTCTCCTGGGGCCTTGCTTTTCCTGTTGCTAATTCTGCTGGGGATTAGGCATGGAGCCAGGTAGGAGGTGTTGTCAGGTGAGGAGGCCTCTCTTTGGGGATATGTGGGTCTCCCTCTCCCCTCAAGCACTCAGGAAGGAGAGGTGGAGCTGAGAGGGCTAGAAATGAGAGAAGGTGTGGGGGAGGGATGAGTAAGGGAGATGGCAGACTGGGATCAGGGTCAACAGAGGACTCAGGGGTAAAGGAAGGGACCTGAGCTTAGTCTGTCCCTCCCAGTGCTGAGGCTATTCAGGGTCACAAGACAGACTTGGGACCCTCTGTGAAGTTGCCCAAGCCTGGGACTGTGACCTGCTCAGACCCTGTCCACTGAGCTCTCAAAATTGAAGCCTGACTTCCATCCACCTATCCATCCATCCATTCATCCACCCATCCACTCATCCGTCTGTCCGGACACCTATCCATCCATCTCTTTGCAGACATTGATTCTAGATCCAGTTCTGATCCTCACAGGCAGCCCCTCTTCCAGGGAAGGCTTGAAGGTAAGGGTGGGGTCACTGCCATCAGCTGCAGCCTCCTGCAGGCACTAGGCTTAATGACAGAGGCTTCACTCTGCCCTTGGCAGACTCTAATGTCCATGACACTGCCCGCCACAGGCCAGGGAAGCTTGGGCAAGATTTCCAAGGCATCTGTACACAACATGCACACTGGTGGCTGTGCTTGTGCAAAAAGGAGAGTGAGTGGTGGCCCAAAGGGGGCAGTGAGATTATCTTTTTCCAGGAATGAGACTTCTGGGGGTGAGCTCCTGAACTACAGGGACTCCCCTTCCAGGGGAGAAGCTGCCGCTAGAGAGAAAATTGGGCCCCAGGTGCGGGGACAGGGCATGTGCTTCTCAACTGTGCCCCAAACCACCTCATTGTGCTGGGAATCATCAAGCTGTGCTCTGGAAACCTTACTTTGCACTGCCCTTTCTCTCTGGAGGAAGAAAGCAGAGGCCACCACCCTGGGCTTCAGGTTGGATGGAGGGGGACTGGGAGATGACTAAGCCCTGATGGATGTGGGGAGATTCTGGGGCCTGTCATTGCCCACCCAGGTGGAATGCAGGAGCATACCCTACCTGCCCAAGGCAGGGGCAAGGACATCCAAAGATTCCACCTAGAGCCAGGGGCTAACAAGTCCAAGTCCAAAGTTCTTGCTCAAGCCGGGGGAGGGGCACCACCTACCTCACAAAACTGGCTTTGGGACTTTCTGAACACCCCTGGCACACCTGTCCTCAAACTCAGCCTTTAATCAGGCAGCCCCTTGGCTCAGGAGCAGTCATCTGGGTTGGGCAGGATGGCAACTCCTGTTCTCCTGGCAGATGGCACCGTGAGAACTCCACCCCCAGGCCTTCAGGTATCTCCCCACCACTTGATAATATAGGGAGGCCTCCCCCAGACCCAAGAACTGCAGGTGGCAGGTTACAAGGAGAGAGGAGGGTGGAATGACACCCAAAGTAGCCAGTTGGAGTCCCTCCTATACCAGGAATCAGGACTTCTAGATTGTTCTGGTTACATGGCTACAATTTGGTGAGAGGTTCTAAAGGTTAGATGGATTGGGGGCCTGGGTTGGAGGAGAGAGCTGCTCCCAGTTTCCTGCTAGAGAACAGAGTCTGCCAGGACTGGGATGGGAATGAGGCAGGGTGTGACCCTCTCTCCTTGGGCAAAGGGCCTGACCTGGGCCTGGTAGACACTGTGGAGGAAGAGGCCAGGCCTAGACCAGTGGGCAGGTTGGGTGTGGCTGGAGAGGTGGGCAGGGTGGGGGCAGTGGTCACAGCTCTGATTCAGGGGTGCTGGCCAGGAGGTAGCCGCTTCCGTAGCGTCCATTGGGATTGCCGCTGGTTTCCAGGGGTGACGTGCTGCCAGGCCCCAGGTAGGAGCGGTGGGTGGGCATGGGAGAGGGTGCCTCACTGGGCACCTTGCTGAGGATGAAGCGGGTCTCATCATTCTCCTCCAGATTGGAGACATCTTTCATCATGCGGCCCTTCTTGTAGGACACAGAAAGGGTGTTGGAGCCATCGGAGAGCAGGTGGAAGTGCCGCAGGACAAATACCACAGGCATCGGCAGGGTTGCCACAACAATGAGGGTGATCAGGAGTGCCATAGCCCAGTTAGGGAAATACAGGTAGCGCTCCGCAGCCTGGAGGCAAGGGGCAGAGAGGGCAGCTGCCGGCACTGCAGCAGTGCACCCTCCCAGGCCTCTAGACCATTCTCTTCCTGCCTAAGACCTCCCACTTCTCTCCCCTCCCACCATCCTGGCCAGGCACCAGCAGAGATGGCAGTCATCAGGGGGTGCTACATGAGTTTTTTAGTTGGTCACCTTGGTTAAAAAGTCTCAGTGTCCACATCTGTAAATTGGCATGGGTAATTCTACTCCATAGTCATGGGGAGAGAGTATGGGTTAGAAAGACTGAACAATTACCTTTCCAAGCCTCAATTTCCCCATTTGTGCTATAGAGACAATGGCACCTTTCTCTTTGGGCTGTTGTAAAGATTACAGAACAGCCAGGCAAAGCACCTAGCAGGGTTTGGCACACAATAGCTGCCCATGTAAAGGTTTAGTCTGAATACCTGTTGCACTAAAGGCCTGGGAAGATGCATGTCCCTGGGGTTCCCAGGAACCACCCCTCACCTCCTCCTTGATCCAGGCGCTGTAGCCAGGGGGCGTTACCCCCAGCTGGATGATACTGGCCGTCGTGAGGACAGCCATGCACAGTGGAGAAACGAACTTCCACATGTAGTAATAGAAGCGATAGGGTCGGAAGCCCAGCATCTCTGTCAGCTCCTGCATGAACCTGCCAGGCATAGCAGAAGGCCCTTCAGTTGTCACCTGTACTTCTGAGCCTCCCCTATCCCCACAGCCACCTCCTCCAGGAAGCCTTCACTGATCAGTCAGTCCTTCCAGGGCTTTTCTAGTCTTCATTTTCAATGCTCATGGTCTGAGGCCTGGCTGGCCTGCTCTGACTACCTTACATCCTGCTCCACACAGAGGTTTGAGACCTGCCCTGGACAGTGGGACAGGCCCTAGGAGATTCCTGTTCATGAAGCACTGGCCCGGAAATGGGCCTGGCTCGAGTCTCCCCCTGCTGTAGAAGAGGCGGCAGTGCACTTCCCTAGCATCCTGGGGTTTCTAACTGTGGGTTCTGTGCTGGAACAGCAAAAGGCAGGCAAGCTGTGCTTACTCGATGCACACAAAAATCATCTGTATCTCAATTACACCTCACTGAAACCTGGCAATTCCTTCTATTATAAATGCAGGCAACCATGGTACTATTAACAATATCTGTGACTTTGTCACCAAATAGATGAAACCACAGATACTTTCATTTCCCATTACAGTTGTTGAAGACACCTAGAGACATCATTTATATTCATCACTACTTAGAAATCACTATTGTTATTAGATCCACAACTAAACCTTGTAACTTAATGTAAGACATGTAAAATATATGTACATTATTATTTCATGGATTTAAACAGTATTATGCTACTTTTCAATATAATTTGTTTCCTACATAATCCTATATATTTTATCCTATGCATTTAAAAAAAAAATAATACGTGTACAGGGACATCATGAGAATGTCAAAGGAGCCCACGGCACATGGAATCAGAACCCCTCTAGCAATGCTTTCCAACCCAGGCTCTAGAAGAGTCTAGTGGTGGATACAGAAGAGTACTCCTTTTTTTTTTCTTTCCCTCCCTCTCTCTCTCTCTCTCAGTGGCAAACACTATACCACTGAGCTACATCCCCAGCCCTATTAATTAATTTATTATTTTATTTTATTTTATTTTGAGACAGGGTCTTCCTGAGTTGTCCAGACCAACCTTGAACTTGTGTGTGATCTTCCTACCTCAGGCTCCTGAGTAGCTGGGATTACAGGTGTGCACCACTGTGCCTGGCAGGAAGTGCTCCTTCCTTACCCCTTTCTGACCCTCCTTCATTCTCTCAAGGAGCAGCCCACCCCTATGAAAGAGCCCGATTCCCAACCCTGGTCCAGGCATCAGGGAAAGTCAGTCTGAGTGGTTAGCAGAGGTCCTGGGCCTTGCCAAGGAGGACAGCGAGGCCACTTCCAAAGCTGACAGCGTAGGAGGGGCCTAGTCTTGGAGCTTCTTGGGGACACAGATTTCTTCTCAAATGAGGAATGGTACCAGGAGCAGACAGAACATGGAGGTCTACCTTAGGGGCAGGCCATGAGACTCCATCCTTTCTTCTTGCTGAATCCTCTTACCTTGACTGACCCCAATTTTGGCACCAAAACCACACCTTAAAACTGTGGACCAGGCTTTTGAAATCTACAAGTTCTTTGAGTGCTGAAGACCCTGGTACCACCACCAAGTTCTTAAAAAGCTTAGCAGAATTCTGCTAAGGGTCTGGTGTCCAGGAAAAGGTCTGTGGTAATTTAAGGAAGCTTAGGGTGGTGCTAGAACCTGAATTGAGGACCTCAGCCCAATTCTGCCTCTTACTAGCCAAGGGGCCCATGCAGTCATGTCCCTCTTGAGGCCCCAGTTTCCCAGTTTTAGTTCTGACATTCTGTTTCTGTGACCTCCTGCTACATCTGTAAGCAACACTGGGAACACAGGACGCTCCTCCTGTCCCCAATTCTCCCCCCACTCCCCCTTACTTCTTGGTTCCGTAGATCCAGGCCACAGCGATGTTCTCAAGGATGACGATGACAGTGAGTGGCAGGGTGGCCGAGTAGTCATCAAACATGGTGACAAAGTAGTTTCCAGAGCGCTGGACGAACAACAGCCCCACGAAGAATGCAAAGACACAGCAGCCCACTACAGAGAGCCGGGAGGCCGGTGTGGGGGCAAAGGTGCAGGGTGGGCAGGGCCCTGGGGGTCTGTGGGGCACCCTGGTCCCTCCCATCACACTGCGCCCACAGTAGGTGCAGCCCTGCAGGAGGGACAGGATGCTGAGGGGCTGAGTCCCCTACCAGGAGGGAGCATGTTGGGGAAGGTATGGGTCCTTCCTCTAGCACAGCCCCAGCTTCACAGCAGCTGCTCCACCAACAGCTGCACTAAGTTTAAATGATTCCTCCAAATGTTCCCAGGCTCCTTCTCTCTACCTCAGTTTCCCCATCTGAGAACAGCAAGATGCTCCCCGCTGGGGAGGCAGGTGAGAGCCCAGCTCAACTCAGCAGGGACAGAAGGGAACTGCGGACACAGCTAGGAACCAGGAGTGAGAAGGTGGAACAGCGTGCACAGCCAGCACTGGCAGAGGGCACCCTGTCCAAGATGAGTCAGCAGGCCCTCGGGAAGCAGCGCAAGTGAACCCAAGCAAGGGCCCAGCTCCTAGCTGAGGGTTGGTACAGATTTCCAAATAGTTTTCTCCTCTTGGCTCAAGAGAGCCAGTAGCCAAATGGCACAGCCAGGCTCTTGCTTTGTCCTGTTGGGGCAGGGGACTCAGAGTTTTCTAGGCATGAGGTCCTGAATGACCCAGTCAGAACCCAAACTTTCTGAAGTCAGAGTAAGAACCTGATTGTTGTGTCTGTGTGGGCAGCTGCGGGGCCAGGCGGGGCTTCAGGGAAGAGTTACCTGTGAACATCTCCTTAGGCACCTTAAACGTGTCGATGATGGGCGTGGTGATGCCTGCCATGGTCCCGATCATGCTGCCCAGGCCCAGGTTGATCAGCATCAGGAAGAACATGACCGACCAGAATGGGGAGGCAGGGAAGTGTGTCATGGCCTCAGTGAAGGCAATGAAGGCCAGGCCGGTGCCCTGCACGGACTGAGGGTGGAGAGGAGAGTGAGGGCCACCCCGTGCGGGAACCCCCTGCTTGCTTTCCACTGCCCTGGGAGCTTTAGGAACCACTGTTCTGTCTTTCACAGGGATTCCCACCACCACCTGAGTCCTATTGGTTTGGGTCAGTGGTCTTAAACTTAGTAGCCATCAGAATCCTCTTGGGGAGCATAAAAGCCCCAGTTATGCACTTCCAGGGTAAGGAGCTGCGGTCTTTCAGATGGATTTTCTCATGTCTAGGAATACACCCAGCACAACTCCCTGTTCCTCTAAGACATCTTCCCTGATTGTTCCAGCCACCCTTGCTGCTCCCAGCTGAGCTTCTGAACTCCAGACCTAATGCAGTGGCCTCAGGCTCGACCACTGGAAGCATATTTGAGGATTTAGAATCCCTAGTGCCCAAGGCTCCCCCAGGACGACAGTTTAATCAGTCTAGATGAAGCTGCTTTGGGGTTTTACAAAGGCCCCTAGGTGACTCTGATGAGAAGACAAAGTAGGGAACCGCTGCTTTAATGCCTGGGCCCTGCCTCGGTGGGCACCTGACCACACACTGGAGCCGACGTCTCTGCCATGTTGTCCTGTGATGTCTGTTAAATGTGAAGGAACAGATGCCCACACCTGAGTGAGCATGTAATTCTTGCTATTTGGATACCACTAAGATGATATGGTATGAAAGAACTATTAAAACCCCAGTCTTATTTAGAGGACAAGTCCACGCCCACGAGAACAGGGCGGGTTTCATGGAACATGGAAGGGGATGTCCTGTCTGCTCTGGGTCCCCTGGGGAAGAAACTAGCCGGGGTCCCCAGATTGACCCCATTTGCACTTGATCCCCTGGGAAGGCATCAGGGATGTGAACACAGCTCCCTCAGTCCAACCAAGCTGACTCTGGACATGTGGCTCAGGCAGGATCTAGAGGAAGCTTCAGTTCCATGAAGAAGGGTGTGGTTGGCTCATGCTATGGGAGCTGGCTCTGCCCCATGTGAGCCTTGGCTCCAGGTCCCCATGAGTATGTTTCTGTCCTGTGACCCCTTCTAACAAACAGTCATTTTGGAAGTGTCCAGCTATGCAAATCTAAATAAAAGCAAGATGTCCAAACTTGGGCCTGAGCTAATGAGGAGACAGCATCCCTCTGCTTAAGGGTCATTGTGGCTGAGGCAGTTGGAGTGGAGACAGCTGGGGAGGGGACAGAAGCTTCAAGAGGGGAGCCAGAGCCCATACTCTGAATTGGACCACCTGGATTTGAACCTGGCTCTCTTACTTACTAACTTGAGACCTTGATCAAGACCCCCAACCTGCAGGCTATTCATTGGTAAAATATGGGATAATATTAATATCCAACTCAGAGAGCTGCCTCGAGGTTCACAGGAGATGGAGGGCAAAGGGAAGACACTAATGCAAACACTTATTTCAAGCACTGAGTACAGTGCATTACATACAATGGTACCCACTCACCAGAAACCCATCCAACATACAGGAAGTCACCCCACGCTGATTGTGGTTTCTGTGGCTTGCCTGCCTGCCTCCACACCTCATCTAGACTTATGCCTAGCTCAGGGCACCTCTGGCCGACACCCTCCTCTCTTGCTCTTCTTCTGGACACACAGTGGGTCATCACCTGCCACATGAATGAATAACTCCCCAGGATCTTTATAAGGCCTGTGCCCAAGCACCAGCCACCTATGGCCAGTCCCTGGGTTCCTGCCTGGGAACGGCAGCTGTCCCCATACCTTGTCCAGCTCGTCCTCCAGGAGGCAGGGATCCAGGCCCAGGGCTGAGAAGCGGTCCTCCTTCACAGTCATGATGACATTGTACATCTCTGCATAGTCCTTGGTGGTCAGGTGGGAGAAGTTGACGTGAGGTGGGATGAGGTCCCGGCTCAGCACATTGGAGTTGAGGTACCCCAGGATTTTCTCAGCATTCCTGCAGCACAAAGGGGAGAAAGCAAGGTAGGAAGATAGGAGTGGAGTCTTGGGCCACCTCCCATACACCTAGACACCAACAGCCACAACCAGAATTCTACATCTCTGAGCCTGTCCCTGTGGGCCAGGGCTGGGGACAAGCAACACTGCTTGAATCTCATTGCTCAGTGGAGTGGAGGGAGCCATCTCCCTTCCCAGCCACCTGGGGGCTCCTGGCTGTGGGGGGAAAGGCGGAGGAAATATAGGGGGCAGAGGGAGTGGGGGAACCACCTACTCCACGACACACTTCTCATTCATTATGTTGGCCTTGAAGCCCAGCACAGCAAACACCACAAGGGTGGCCAACACCGAGGTGAAGAAGTTGATGAAGGACACGAGAGCAGCGTCAAAGTGGCAGTTGTTGTCCTGCTTGTTGTAGCTGGAGAAGGCGATGACACCCCCGAAGCCCAGCCCCAGGGCAAAGAAGACCTGCGTGGCTGCCTCCCGCCACACCTGGGGATCCAGCATCTTGTCCAACTGTAGGAAAGAAAAGAGACACAGATTACAGGTTTGCTAACAGGCCTGGGGTTCCCTCCATACTCCTTTTCCTCAGCCTCACAGGCAGCATGGCATGGTAGTTAAGAAGCAGCTGTGACCTTGGGCAATTCACTCAACTCCTCTGAGGCTCAGTTTTTCCATGTGCAAAACACAGATAACAAAATAATCAGCTTCAGACGATTGTGAGACCTAAGTAAGATAAAATAAAAATTAAATGCTTATATAGTAAAAGCACAGTTAATTTTTGCTGCTATCATTTATTCCCATGAAGCTGTCAGACTAAGGATCGTGGCCAAGGCCATTACATATGGTTGTGTAGTGCACAACTCTAGGGAGTGGCATTCATTTAGACTATGGTGTGACTGGTACCTTCTAAAATTGTGCAGTGAACAGCCTTTACAGCAGTACAAGAAGACTGGAAACACCAGTATCTCCTTGGCATCTTCTCAACCTCAAATAGTATGGGGGAGCACCTTCTGCTCCCTCCTGCCTACCTGATCTCCCCTTTCTCAGAAAAAAGTCCAAGGCTCATCCACACACATCAACAGGCTCCAGGTCACAGAAGCCCCCCACCCACTGCACCACTTGACACACAGGACCAGATACTTCCTGGACAGAGGCAGCCCCTGCCTAAGCCTCTATCTGCGCTTAGATCTGAAAAGGGTCTGAACCACAATGACATTTGGGTGGCATGGGCAATTTCCAAATCTTTTTTCACATCCATTTTTCTTTGAGTGTTTATTTTCAAGACAGGGACTGAGGGGCACAAAAGTGGCCAGGGTTCCAGCATTCAGGGAGGTTATGTCCCAGTTGGAGATATGGACATTGGTCAAAAGATCCCATCAACAGATGCTAAATTGCAAAAGTGACCAATGCTCAGAGGGTATGTAGCAGGGGGTCTGTATGAGATAGGAGGCTAGGAAGCCTTCTCAGTGGGAAGGATGCTTGAGCTGACATCTACCAGGAGGCCATGGGGGCCTGGAAAGCATTTGGGCAGAGGTCCCAAGGTGGGACAGAGGGAGGTGTGCAAAGGGAAATGGAGGTGGCCAGCATGGCTGTCGCATGAGGCTGAGAAGGAAAGGACACAGGTGAGGCTGGGAAAGGTGGAGGAGTCAAAGGCCTGAAGGAATTCCTGTCTTCATCCTAAGAAAGCACTGGATCCAGAACACCACCAACAGGTTGAAGAAGGAAGAACATAATCAGATGTGCATTTCCAAAAGAGGTGGATGCAGCAAGGGAGTTGGGAGGAAGCACCATCTGGGGTCCAGGAGGCAGGTCCCGCTAATAGATTAAGGCAGGAGAAACCAAAAAGACCTTAGGGATGGACTGGAGGAGGAGGATACAGACGAGGGAGAGGACGAGGTGACAGCCACATTTCTGACCTGTGTGCTGAGCTTGTGGATATGGGAACAGGCTAGAGGAGCAGGTGGGGTTGCACAGGGAAGGCAAGACATTAGGTCTACAAAGGTTGAGCTAATGCGTCCTTCAGACATTCTGTAGAAGAGTCGGGTGCAGTGGGGGGCACGAAGATCGCAAGTTTGAAGCGATCCTCAGCTTCTTAGCAAGCCCCTTAAGCTATTCTTTATTTCAGTGTCCTAAAATAAAGAATAACTCAGTGATTAAGTGCTCCTAGGTTCAATCCTCAGGACCAAAAATGACATTCTGGAGGAGCTGTCAAGTAGGCAGCTGTGTGAATGATCTAGGGGGCTTAGAGGAGCATGCACAGATGGAGACGTAGGTTGTGCGTAGCAGGCAGTGGATGGAGGGTAAGAGATCAGATCCCGGGTTCAGTTTAATGCAGGGAAGAGGAAGAACCTCCTCCAGAGGAGCAAGAGAAGCAGGCAGGAGGAAATTCTGGGGAGGGTGGTGAGTAGGAAGGGCCAGTGTACCCAGTGATAGATGCCAAGGCAGGGAGTCAGCAGCAGGGAGGTCCCAGGAGGGCTTGGTGGGAGCTGTTCAGGGACTGAGGTGGAGTCAGGTGGAGGAGAGGGGGGAAGCAGAGCAGAGGAAGTGGAGGTAATGCACATGAGCAAGTCCCTGGAGAAAGTAACCTTGGAATGGAAGGCAGAGAGCATTATCAGAAGGCCATGGAATCAGTGAGGATCACTTGTTTGGATGCTGTGTCGTCTTTGTTTTGGAAGGAACAGCTTGACTACTACTACCATACTTAAATCCTGATGGAGGGCAGGGATGTAGGGCTGGGGTGGAGCTGTCTTCCATAAGAGCCTCTCTGGGTACCTAGCTACTCATTAGTTAGAGAGGGAAGGGGACAGGATGGGCATCTGCAGGCAGGTTTGTACATTTACTTTGTGTCTCTGTTGGTGGACAGAGCTTCGGACTTGGTGGCCACTGTCTTCCTTGTACAGCAGGAGGTGAAATCTCCGCTGGGAGGAGTGTGCTGGGAGAGGAGGAGAGAAGGTTGAGATGAGTGGAAGCAGTTTCAGTGGTCATGCTGGAGCAAGGACATAGGGCCCGAGATATGGGGCAGGGCTATCTGCACTGCCAGGCTCACCTCGCTTGCACAGGTGGAGGGCTGGTTTTTTGTTTTTCACTACTGGGGATGGAACACAGGGCCTCACACATTCTAGGCAAGTGATCTACCTCTGAGCTACACTCCTAGCCTGGGGCTCTGATTTTTAAGGTAAGATGAAATGTTATCTTCTTTATAGAAGCAATCCAAGCCCTAGAGCCAGGCTGGTTTTGGACATCAGGCTTCTGTTTCTAATTACATTTTAGGAAGGTAGTATGGTGCATATGCCACAAAATTACATCAACACCCCCAGCAGGTCCAGGGCAGCACCCTGTAATCAACCACGTTAGGACTTTTGCAGCTGAATAAGAATCTTCACACCAACAGCTTCAATAAAGACTATAAATAGCCTCACATCTGTGCAGGTCGTCTGATTCCAAATGAGTTCTGGGAGAACAAAACCAAAGCAAACCAACTTCTGTTTTTCAAGGCAATTTGGATTTTGGTATTGTGAGGAAATAGGGGCCTGTAGAGTACCTAATAAAAATCTGGAGATTACAGAAAACAAAATAGTGATAGTCTCCCTGAGAAAGGACTTCTCAACGCCTCTTTTGCGTGAGGTTTTTTTTTTTGGTTTTTTTTTTTTTTTTTGGTACTAGGGATTGAACCCAGGAACATTTTACCATTGAGCTACATTCTCAGCCCTTTTCATTTTTTATTTTGAGACAGGGTCTCGGTAAGTTGCTGAAGCTGGCATTGAACTTGCAACCCTCCTGCCTCAGCCTCCCTAGTCACTGAAATTACAGGTGTATGTCAGGGTGTTTTAAATGATCCTCCCAAAAGGTTCCAGCAATAGGAAGAGAGACCAGGGCCACCTGGAAGTCACACTGGTCTTCACAGGTGTTCACAGGTGTCTATTACAACAGTTTCCTTAATCTTCTGGAGCCTGGACATCTCTTAGGCTAGGAACTAGGGTCTAATGAGAAAGCTATGGACAATTTGGTGAGTTCCAACTAGGAAGAAGAAGAAGTACGAGATTGTTTAAGAGGGCAGGTCGAGACGAACATTTCCGGTCATGTCTCTTGCATGATGGAAATCTTCAATGGCTCCCTTCTGTCTTCCAAATATTATATTAAACACAGTGAATTTATTCCTCAACAAAAGTGCCCTGGCCTTTCAGACTTCTGGGCTTGGAATTCCGTTCTTCCTATTCACACTATGAAGAACTCCTATTTATTTCTCAAAACCTAGCACAAATACCACTTCTCTTTGAAGCTATGACTATGGCAAAGCTAGTCACGTGCCTTGGGCACTCACAGTTGGCACCCATATCACAGTATTATCATGTCTTCCAGCAGTTTACTCTTAGGGCTGGAGCCCATCCTCTGTTCCTGTCTGCATGAACCTGTGCCTAGCACATGGAAGAGAAGGAAAGAGCAAGAAGGGGAGCAAGAGGCAGACAGACAGACATACAGATGGACCGACAAAAGCTGACTTGATCCATCAAGGTTATGAGCTGCATAGGAAGGGCCAGACAAGGACGAGGAGCTCTGACATTGTACCAGTCCTTTGGGGCTAAGATGTAGTCTCCTAAAATAAGAAAAGTCTTAGGATTTTAAACTTTTCTGCTTTGTAAAACATAGCTTTTTTTTTTAAGAGAGAGAAGTACAGTGAGAGAGAGAGAGAGACAGAGAGAATCAATTTTATTGAGTATTTCACATGGCCTTCTTTGCTCTGACACTTAGTTGTGTAAGTGAGTGCTGGGGTTTGAACCCGTGTACTTGTGCATGCCAGGCAAGCGCTGTAACCGCCAAGCCACCACTCCAGCCCCCAAACATAGCTGTTTTAATACTTCCTTCCCCTTCTTCTTCCCTCCCTTCCCTTTCAGTAATTATTTCTTTTTTATCTCCATCAAACATTACTACAGTTTTTACCAAAAAGTCCAGACCCTCTGTGAGACCCAAATACACGCCACCATTAGGATTCTCACCACTCCCTAAATCTGAAACACGAATGTGGATAAATCCTAGCCCCAGTCACTGTTCAGGGTCAGACTTCACAAAGGGAGGCTGCCACTCCAGAGCAGACACCACAGTCCCAACCTGCACTCTCAGGGCTGGTTCAGGAGCTTGGCGCACATCTCAGAAGACAGGGAGAGATTGCTGTAAATGCAATGATTTTGGATGGAAACAAAAATGCTTTTTTTCTTTGTGGAGTTTATATTGATTTACCATTGCTTTCCCATCTTTGAAAATTATGGATTATTATAAAAATAGGGACGATAGTAAAATTAATCCCCACTGTACCTATTACAATTATCAATACTTGGTCAATCTTGTTTCCTCTACATCACCCATGTCCACTCATAGAAGATTTTGAAGGAAATGGATGATCCAAATCCAACATTGGTAAGGACCCAGGAAAGCACTGGAAAGCGCCAAAGCTTAACCTTCAAGGCAGAAAGTGCTCTGTGTGAGTGTCCCTTGGTGACCCCATTTCCAGGCTGCAGCTGAAGGAGATGAACGCAAACACCAATGCTAATCTGGGGGTAAACTGAGTCAGGTCCTTCAGTATGGAAAGCTTGTTGTTTCTTGAATGTAAAGGGGGCTCTTGCCAGGATTCCTGTGCTGATGGTGCATGATTTCAGCAAGTGTCAACAGAGAACGAACTCATGGCCTGACCCAAGATGCTCCAGGGCCCCTCTGGACATCAGGATGTGAATAGAAAAGGAGAGATGGGAAGTGGGCTTTCCCCCCCAGATATAAGAATCTCACATCACACCCTTCTCAGGGTGCTCCCTCTGAACAGCTCCCTGCTGTTAGTTTGGTCCAATGGCTGAGTCACTTCCTTGCATAAGGGAAAGAGGTGGTTTCACGGCATTTGACTCATCGGCATGAAGCTGCTTTTTGAATCGGCAAGCAGCTGCTGAGCCCTAGCCTGAGCTGGCACGTGACAGCGGCACATGCTCTTGTTTCCCAGCACTGCCGCAGCACCTGCCTGTGTGGAGCCAGACGGAGCCACGAGACACCAGATGGCACTGGAGTGCTGGGTTCCCACTGCCCAAGAGCAGTGTCACCTTCATGAGGGATGAGGATAATAATAGCTAACACTTACTATGCACTTTCCAACTGCCAGAAGGAGTCCCACCAGCTCTCCTGACAACTCTGGGCAGGGGTGCCTCTGTTCACCCCATCTTGCAGCTATGTATGGAGGTCCTGAGTAATCAAGGAACTTGACCAGCTGCTGGATGATAAGCTGGGATCTGGACCAGAACATCTAGCTCCAGTGCCCACCCTCTGGTCACAAGACTGGGCCCCCTTCATCTTCCTTCTGAGAGGCCATTGCTCTAATGCTGGGAGTCAGGAAGTTCCACCCTTGACCTCTATTCTTGGGCCCTGGGAACCTGCGGAAACTCCACTTCTCTAAGAATTAACATATACCCTTTGTCCTGAGGTCTCCTTTTTTCCTCACTCCTAGATTCCAGAAGCCCAGTTCTTCTTCAGAGGTAACCATGACATTAGCTTCCTGCGTACCCCTCCAGTGATGTTTATGCATGTACCAGCAGAATATAAATGAACATGTAATACAACACCTACACACATATGTGCGTTGTGTATTCCTCCTTTTCCCCCTACTAACCACACCAGAATTGCCCTTGGAGCCCTCCTCACTCCTGGGGCACTGTCTTGCCCAGCCTTGACTCTCCCTCAACATGCTGAGCTGGGACCCAGCAGAGCCCCGGGACTCTGGCAAGCTGCCCCCTCCATCCCTGCCCACTCAGCCTCACCCCTCCAATTGTCTCTGAAATGGCAATAATAAAAGTACCTACCCCCAGGGTCGTTAGGAGGTCTGGAAGAACATATGTATATATATATGGGGCCCAGCTCTTAGTGAGACCACCAGGTGTCAAACGCATTCCTGTTTAGGTACCTCGATGACCGTGAAAGCAGCCTGTGTCAGAGATGCTCAACTGGAGAAAGCTGCGTCTGGATTGCTGAAGAGCCGCAGTGGCAGCGCGGGCTGAGTTCACGTGAGCTCCTGAGCGCTGTCTGCTAGCAAGCCCTCAGTGCTGCCCCTTCCAGACATCCCCAGCTCTCACAATTCCTGCACACAGGTGCCTCCGTAGGCCTCCGCTGCCTCCTCCTCCTCCCTTCTTTCCCTCTGCTGATCACCTCGCTGCCTACTTCACTGAGGAGGGAGAATGCCATGAGAAGAGAACTCCAGCAGTGACAATAGCCTACAGCTCCTCCCAGCCTGGCACTGACGTCAGGGGCTGGCACCTCCCTCCTGCTGCTGTGAGCACTGTGTGCTCCTAGCTAAGACCAGCTCCACCACTCGTGCCTACCCCTGCTGCTATCGCTCCTGCCCCACAGCTTCAGCTTCCCTTTCTTTTTATGAATTTTTAGAAAGTGCACTATTGGGGCTGGAGCAGTGGCTCAGTGCTTACAGTGCTTACCAGGCATGTGGAGGATGCAGGTTTGAACCCCAGCACCACGTACACAATGAAGTGTGAAACAAGAAGACCAGATGAAAAACTAAATAAAATTGATTCTCTTTCTATCACTGTCCTTCTCTTTCTTTAAAAAGAAAAAAAAAAAAGAAGAAAGTGCACTATTTAATGTTTTTACTATATCAGAGAGTTGCTTGATAATTACCACAATCAATTTAGTTTTTATGGCCACTAAAATGGCCTCTACCCATTAACACTCACTCCCCATGTCTCCCCCATATCCCCTCAAGCCCTGCCCTAAGCAACCTCTAATCATCTTCCTATCTTTATAGATTCACCTGTTCTAGACATTTCACATTACTGGAATTATACACTATTTGATCTTTTGTGTCTGGCTTCTTCCACTTAGCTTAATGCTTTCAGGGCTCATCTATGCTGTAGCGAGTATCGACACTTCATTCTTTTTTTATGGCTGGCTAATATTCCATCGTATGGTTATACCAAATTTTGTTTATCCATTGATCAGTTAGTGGACAGACATTTGGGTTGCTTCTACTTTTTTTGGTTATTATGAATCATGCTGCTATGAATGTTCATGTTCAAGCTTTTGTGTGAACATATGTTTTCAGTTCTCTTGGCTATGAGCCTAGGAGTGGAATTGATGGATCATATGTTCACTCCGTTTAACCTTTTGAGGAACTGCCAGACTATTCTCCAAAGCTGTTGCACCATTTTAATTTCCAACCAGCAATGTATGATGGACTATTTTCATCATCTTGCAAAATTCTGAAATAACGCACTTGAGTCCACGGCCCTCTCTAGCTACCACCGCATTTCTCATTTCTCTGCTTCCCTTTACTGCAAACTGAAAATACATGGTCTCCACCACTTGTCTCTAATTCCTCACCTCCCATTGGCCCTTCAACCCATTACTGTTAGATTTTTGTCAGCAGCAGTCCACCAAACAGCTCTTGTCAAGGTCACCAGTAACACCTCTGTTGCCAAGTAATGGGTCATTTCTTAGTCCTCACCAACAGGCCTCTGAGCATTGGGACACAGCTAACCATTAGTTCTGAGTATTTTCTCCACTCTCTCTCTTAGAGGGACACAGCTTTCTCTCCTCCTTCTCCTCTTCCTCCCCCTCTCCAATCACCAGCTTCCCCATCCCTCCTTTGAACTCTGGGGCCCTAGTGCTTAGTCCTCTTCTCTGACAATGTTCCCTCGCCAGGTGATTATAAACCAATCCTTGGCTTTCAATTCTATTACCCCAGACTCCTAAATTTATACCTCCACCCTGACCTCCATATTCACATATCTCAAGTGATCTAGCATCTCCACCTGGCTATTTGACATTTCAAATCTGTCATGTCCAAAGCAGTGCCCTGGATGTTCCCCAGCACATCTGCTCCTCCTACCATCCTCCCCAGCTCCCTAAATGTCAACTCCATCCTTGGAGTCATCCTTGACTCCTTTCCTCCTCCCGCCCCTCATATCCAGTCCAATAGCAAATCCCATGCACTCTAAGGGCATCTTCAGCCCAACCACCCCATGACTCCCATTGCCACCTGGGCTCCAAACCCAGACACCTCTCACCTGGATGAGCCTCACCACAGTGTCTCTGTTCTCCCCTTGTTCCCCAGATTCCCCATGGCAGACTCCTAAAAGGCTTCAAGTGGTAAGACCATGTCAGCTACCCAGAACTCTCTAACGGCCCCCAATTCATCAGTGGGAATGTCAGAGTGCTGACCTGGCCTCCCAGCTCCTCATGATCTGGCCCTGCATATCCCCCACCCAAGCCCTCCTCTCTTCTGCCTTGTTCTGTCCAGACACACAAGCCTCCTTGAATATAAGAGACACTCCAGTCTCAGGCCCTTTTCCCTCATCGCTCAGAACGGAAGGTGCTACCTCATTTCCACGTATCCTATCTGCTCACCTCCCTCAGGTCCTCATCCAACTGTCACTTTCTCAGTGAGGTCTTTCTTAACCACACTAGGTAAAATTGCAGGTCTTCTCCCCAAATGCCCTAATCCTTCTTTTCTGCTCTATTTTTCTCCTTGCAGCAATAGTCAACCCCTCTTATCTCATCTCATCTCATCCATATCTTTCCATGAGAGTATAAGCTCTGTGGGGGCCGGGAAGTTTGTGTGCTTTACTTACTGCTGAATAACGGAACCTAAAACAGTGCCTGGCACAGAACACTCAGTGAACCTTTGTTGAATGAATGAATAAGTAAATGATAGGCATTGAGGGTGTTTTCAATCTTTTGCTACTAAAATAAATTCTGCATAAACCAATACTGTGCCAGAAGTGGTGGCACACACAATCCCAGCAACTCAGGAGGCTGAGGCAGGACGAGCACACATTCAAAGCCACCCACAAACTTCAGCAACTTAACGAGGCCCTAAGCAACTCAGTGAGACCCTGTCTCAAAATGAGATATAAAAAGGGGCTGGGGATGTGGCTCACTGGTTAAGCACCCTGGGTTCAATCCCCAGTATCAAAACACACACACACACACACACACCCAGTACTATACTCTTATCATTTTGTTTACATGTGTGAGTACATCTATAGAACAAATACCTACAAGGAGTGGAATTGCTGGGCCATAAACATGAACAATTGAAATTTTAGTAAATATTCTCTCAGAGTTTGGGTGGTTAGAAAACCCACCACAGTCCACCAATTTATGTTGAAGATAAATTTATGTTAAACATGCAGACCTGGGTTTGTAACTGGATGGAAAGAAGTAATTAGGAGAAATGCTGCCTGAGGAATTCAAGTTTATTAGCCATTAGCACCAGTTACGGCCCCATCAGAGACATAAATGGGTCATCATGGTATCCTGGTCACATTATAGTCATCATACCTGCTAACTGTCTGTTTAAAGGCAAGGACCCAAAGTGCAGGTACTATAGCCTGGATTATTTATGACGTTATAAAGCTTTATAGGAAGGAGGACCTTCCAGGTCATTTAACATAATCAGCAGAGAGCCTACATTTCTTGCACACGGACTCTCCCTGAGCTGTCAGATGACATGACCCCTGGGGAGGTCATTCACACTATGGTCTAAGTGAATAGAACAGTACCCAGCGAGGGTAGCTGTGGTCAATGACCTGGTCACTCTACAGCACCATTCGAGGGCAAGAATCTCCCCAGTCCTAGGTTGAACCGGGCACAGTTCTGCAATGGTTCTTTGCCTGCATGGACCATTGCAGGGTCCTTTCTGAGAGTGGGTCCACCCTTTTTGCAAACGACCTGGAGAGATTTGTAAATAAAAACCTCATCCCTCCTGGACTTACTTGCCTCAAGTTATCAGCTGCTGTTTGGGGTCTTCTGATGGAGGAGTTTGTCCCCTGAGGCCCTTTAGGTGTCCCCTCCTTGCTCAACCCACCCTTCCAAGGTTGAGGGAAGGAGCTGCACCACAGAACTGCCCAGTAGGCAAGATGTCAAGATGGGCCCCACAGGCTCTGATAGGCCTGGAGGTCGATGAGTCAGGTGGGCCCAGGGCTACACTGTGCTGCTTCTTAGGGACTAGGCCCCATTAGAATCTTTTGGATTTGATTTTTTTAAAAATACAAGTTCATCAAAATTCTGTCCTCTGCAAATGCAAAATGGGTTCACATGGTTTCCTGAACGTCCAGGAAAAGGTTTGAGAAAGAAGCAACCGCTGTTGTTCAGAGCACACAGCAGCCATGTCACATCCATCTGAGTGGCAAACACTGACATCTGATAAAAGAGAGTGACTGGGACTCTCATGCACAACTGAGGGAGTGATAACAGATACAACTACTATGCACAGCATTTTGGCTGAAGATACACAGACTTTAGAGACAGCGATTCCACTTTAAACATATGCACGCTGGAGAAATTTGTGTATATGAGGGTCTCTGTAATAATGTTTGTTGAAGCCTTATAAGCAATGGTGAAAACTGGAAGTCACTTATATGCTTATCAACAAGAGAATGAATAAATACATTTTAGTTTTGTCCTATAGTGTATGTTACAGCAGTGAAAATGCATGTAGTAGAGCTACATAAATCAATATAGGTAAATCTCAATAAAAAGCAGTGTTAAGAAAGAATAGAAGCACCCAAATGTCCCTCACTGGATGAATGGATCCAAAAGCTGTACCATGGAGTTCTACTCAGCAATTAGAAATAATGATGTTGCAGCCTTTGAAGGTAAATGGATGGCATCGGAAGAAATTATGCTGAGTGAAATCAGCACAACCCAGAGAACCAAGGGTCGTCTGTCTTCACTCATTTGTGGAGGCTGGAGCTAGACCCTAGCCATTGAGAAAGGAGGTCAATTCTCATGATTTAAATCCGGAAAAGTTATAATGACACACAACCTAAGGCATTTGTAGAGATTTTTTGGGAAGGAGGGAGGAGGAGCGATAAGGGTGGATAATTGGGGGGTGTCTTGGGGGGTAAATCTAATATTCAGAATTTATATATATATATATATTATATTTTTCATTAGAAGCATGTTTGATTATTCAACAAATAAATTTCTTAAAAAAAATAGAAGCAAGTCACAGAATGATGCCATTTACGTAACATTGAAGAGTAAGCACAAATACTCTATACTGTTTATGCATATGCATGTATATATAACAAATTTCGAAGACTGCGTTAGGAGGATAAACCTCAAATTCAGGGTGGTGGTCCCCATGATCTGAATGTTGGTGCCCCCTCCAAATTCCTATGGTAGAATCTAATACCCAAAATGATAGTATTAAGAGGTGGGCCTTTGGGAAGTGATTAAGTTGTGAGGGCTCCACCCCATGAATGGGTTTAGTGCCCTTATAACAGAAGTTCAAGAGCGCTCCCTCGCCTTGTCACCAAGTGAGGAACAGCAAGAAAGTGCATCTCTGAAGCTGACAGTAAGCCCTCACCAGGCTTGATCTTGAACTTCTCAGCCTCCAGAATGGTAAGAAATAGATTTCTACTGTTTGTAAATTATTATTTGGTTTATGATACTTTGTTATAGCAGCAGGAATGGACTAAGTGTTTGGGGAAGGAATAGGACATGGGGTTATGCAGGCACTTCCATGGCTTCCGTAATATTTTATTTCTTAAGAAAGTTAATTATATCATTAGATATGTGTTTATATGCCTGAGATATTTCATAATTAAAGAGACATTTTTAAAGTGTCTGGATCCAGTAGGGGGTGGCACTGCATGTGCTGGGACTATGGCTGATCCCAGTGAGTCTGTTCCGCCTGCTCACAGAGTTGCATAGCAGGGACTCTTAACACCATCGAGGGGCCCATCTGGAGACCTTTGTGAATCTCTGAGCATAAAGCTCAGTAAAAACTCAAGTGATCACTTTACACTGACCATGACTCTAGAGCTATCATTGAAGTAATTCATAAAAACAGTTGGCTTTCTGCTCTTAGTCACTTACCCCAGAGAAACAGATTTTGCATGTTTTTCTTCTTTGTCAGATATCACATTTTCACAACAACCCTACTGCCAGACACATGGCTCAGGATTCACATTCACGCCTCAGGAGGTTCATTAAGTGCCTCTCAAAGTATGCTTTTGTGGGCGTTCATGCAGAAACTTCAGATGTTCGATTCAAGGATGCTTAGGGCCAGTCTGTGTACTGGGGTGTCTTTGGGGTGGCATGTGCCCTGGCTATCCATTCACCAACATCAGCAGCCTCCACACGGCAGCAGAGCAGGTGAGGCAGGGGGTCTGGGGATTTCAAACCTTGTTGGATCTGGGTTCTCCATCTGGGTGTACTGTCTGCACAAGGGATAGTGTGAGGTAGGGGGCACTGTTGAGCACCTAGGGAGGCCTCAAGCGGGCCTGGCTGAGTTGTGACCCTGAGCACACAGGCTGGAGTCTCAGCAGGCCCCTGATGGCTGCTATTAACCAGTGGGCATTTGGAGGTAAACTTCTCAGCCTGGCCAGCTGAGGTTACTAATGTACACTGCTTTGGGCAACTTAAAGGGCATATCAATCTGTACTTGAAATGCTCTTATTCCCCAGTGGACTGACTCATGCCGGCAGCGCCAAAAGTTATAAAGGGTCAAAGAGGGGTAAGGCCACAGGGTGGGGGCAGACCACTTTCAGAAAAGCTGGGTGTACATCTTCAGGACACCTGTGCCTCATCCATACCCTCTGTGAAAGGTAGGCAGAGATCCTGATGGTCTCCTAAGGGGCCATCAAGAGGATGAAGAGGAGGCGTGAAAGGGCTCCAGGTTCCATAAGGTAAAATCACTCATATTGGCTTAATAAAAAAGCAACCTCATTCCCCTGATCTGGGTATAAACTGGGATTTCCAGGGGGCACTCTCTTCTCTTAGGCATCGTCTTGGTTCCTGAAATCACAGGTCCACAAAACGAACCTTCCTAAATGAACAAAGGAATGAGGCTCCTTGCCCCCACCCCACATCCCAGCCAAACCTAACTCCCCACTGTTGTTTCACACATGCCCAGTGCTGTCCCACACCCTTGCTCATGTAGCTCCCTTTGATGACAATATCCTATTGGTGCTCTCTGAAATCCTACCTACTCCCTAAGGCTCATTTCAGGATCTCTTCCCTGAGTTGATATGATGTCCTTCTCCCTTCTCCTTGGAACCTTGAGGGCAGGGCCTGTGGCTCCTTCCCTGTGCATTCCTCCAGGGCCTGGCACCATTCCCCCACACAGTAGGTACTCAGTGTGTATTACAGACTATGAAGTTTACCTGGCCTGGTTGGCCTTTCCAGTGTTTCCCTGGTACATGAGAACCCCAACCCTTACCTTGGGAGTGAACATGTGTAGGATGCCATCAACCGCCCCTCGCAGCAGCAGCCCCCGGACCAGAAAGCAGGCCAGCACCACGTAGGGGAAGAGGGAGCTGAAATACATCACCTGCAGAGAGGACAGGTACCCAACATCAGGCAGAGCCCCCCCTGCAGCGTGCATCCCCCTCTCTGCTCACAGCTGGGGCACATGAGTCTCCTCTGATACCAGACAGCAGAATGCAGAGCCCTGGAGTGTTCATAAGTGTGGCTATACTGATAATTGCCACAAAGCATCAGCTACTATTTTAGCCTCCAAAGAGGAGGGAGGTCAGTGGCTGGGATGATGTCACCTTTCCAGAGCAGAGCTTTACTGCTTGTCAAGTCTGGCAAAGAACCTGAAACCCCAGACAGACAGGCTCTAGTTCCAGCTCTGAGGCTGATTGGCTGCATGACATTAGATGAGATGCTTTTCCCTCTCTGGGTCTCAGTTTCCTCATCCGTAAAATGAGTGCATGGGGCTACAGGATCTTTAACATCCTTTCCATCCCTGGTCATGCATGATAACTGATAGCTGACAAGTAAGAAAAAGCCCTCTTCAGGAGGGATCTGTCCTGATGAGGAAAGGTGTGTAGGCTTGGCCAATGTGCCCCCGAGACTGGGCAGCTACAGAGTTGCCCTCAGAGGCCTCCAAGACCCCCTTCACACTGAGCACCCACCTGCACAAATAGCTCTGTAGCCGTAGACATGGAAAGTGCTGGTTTTCAACAAAAAATTACTCAGTGAATTACTCTGTGGCTTGCTTGGGAACTTGAGGCCCAGAATCTGGACAGATACCCCTGAGTCAATGCCTCTATTTTCCTTCTGTTTAGTGTTTGCAGGACAGAACTGAATTATCTGAGCATGAAAGCAGACAGGGGTCAGGACGATGCTTTTCCAGCCAGCCCAGCCCTCGTGAGCATTCCGCAGTGAATGAAAGCACGGAAGTAATACTCTTACCCGCTTATTTGGGGGCCAGTGCCATCACCCTGAGCCATCCAGAACCCAAGCCCAACAGCAGGCCCTGCATTAGTGACCTGGAATTCTCAGCTCCCTGTCCTCTTTCTGCTGTCCTCATCCAACTCACCTTCCCTGAAGACTGGATGCCCTTGACAACAGCCATGCCTACGATGCTCCAGGCCACAAGAAGGCACAGTGTCATCTTCCAGTTGAGACCCCCACTTTCAGAGATGGAGTCAGAGATATCCAAGGCCTCTCGGTACCAGAAGTAGGTGGTGGCTGAGCTCTTCTCACATTCTGCCTCCACCACTGAAATATCAGCAGAGGACACAGGTCTCAGTGTCGAGGCCATGGGGCCTCTGCTCAGGGTAAGGGGTGGCTAAGGGTAGGCAGCTGTAAGGGGCCCTGCTTATTCTGAATAAACCATGATCTGGCAGACCTGGAGGAATCCCAGCTCCTGATAGGGCCTGGGAGGCTTCAGGACACTCTGACCTGGCTAAATTCCACCCATACCACCTGCTGCCCTCACCTGTAGTAAGGGTTTAGGTTGAATTGGCCTAAAGGTCCTTGGGAAATGTCCTACACTGGGAACTGGAGACCTGGATTCTCATGACAGATCATTGGTTAAATGGATGCTGTGAACATGGGAAAGGGGCTTAAGCGTCCTCAGCTTTCCCATCTGCGAAGTAGGATAATCATCCAGCCCTTTGTAGGGCTGGCATGCAAATCAAGATTATTCTCAGACAGCATGGAGTTAGAATAACACAGAGTAATTCATACTAATTAAACAAAATTGTAATTCATAGAGTTTTAGCTATACTTGTTTTATTCAATCCCCTAAGGACCAGAAAGAGATCACTTGCATTGTGGAAGGGGCAAAGAGGACCAAGAGTGCTAAGTGACTTATCCAAGATGACAAGTCAATGAAATTCCAAATCTGTGCAGTTAGCCTGTTCAGCTCCTTCCAGGGACAGAGCTGGCTGAGACCTCAGCTGCAGTACCTCAGGAGTTCCAGACTTGCCTGCCATGGTCCCATTCCTGATGACAGGACATTCACTCCAGGGCAGTGGGTACTGGAAGGACTTGAAGAAGTAGAAGATGCTCCATCCAATGATCACATTATAATATAGCCCAACAAAGAGGCAGACCTGAGGACAAGGACCCAGCACAGGCTCACGAAGGCTGTGGGCTAATGGCAACACCACTCCCACCCCAAAACTCCAACAAACGCCCAGGAGCATCTGGTACTCAGGCAACCCACAAAAGAATTCTTTGGATATTAAAGTTGTCTTAAATAGACTCTTAAACTGTTAATCCTTTCCAGTTTGAATTCCTCTGAGATACTCGCAGCCCTTCCCCACCATTTCCTGATGACTTAGGATTCTCATTAGAGATGCCCTCTAGGACCAAGGAGGCTGCTCAGCTTCTGCCAGCATAGGAAATGGCCCCAGGCGTCAGTGCTTTATGAGTGTTTGTGGACTGCTGATTTCCTCTGTTTTCCCTTCTCTTTCGTTCTGCTAGCAATCTGCTTCTAGAAAGATACCACTTTTCATTTCTTGGAAACAAAATAACTAAGCTTGGTAGAATTTTATTTAAAATGGGTACATGGACTCTGATAGAGGGTCCAATGGGTTTCTTTGAAAGAACTGTTCTATGGATAGAAATCTGTGGCATCCTCTCTGAATGGTGAAGGGTTCCTTCCAGGGGCCTGGCTGTTTCATGTAGTGGGGAGACTGCTGGTCAGCATGATAGCCAAGGGCTCCTTGCTTGGTCCATTTCACCTGAGTTCCTGTGTGCAGAACAGACACGTACCCAGTGGGCTGCGGGAGGGAGATGGAGAGAGACATCTGCTACCTTTGCTTGGTGCTTTCGGTGCAGAGGGAGGCCCTGCACACGTTCCTGCACAGGCCCCTGCGGCTGGCCCAACAGAGCGTACTGAGATTGGCCATGTTGACTTGCACAAAGGCGATGCCCTGCGTGACAGCAGGGTCCACACAGAACCTCTCTGAGGCTCTGCCTAGAGCAGGTTTGGCTGCACTTGCCACTCTGCCTGACAGAAGCCTCAGTCCCTTCCAGAAGCAGATTCCAGATTTTATCCCAGGTATGAGCATAGGCAACTGCGGGCTTTGCCCTTAAAGGACACTTTGTTCTTCATCTAAAGCTCTATGCAGGGCCTCATCTACAGCCCTGTGGCCCAGCTGGAAGCCTTCTGGACATCCCCTCCCAGGGTTCTGGGGTCTTCTTGTCTCCCATGGTTCCAAAGCCTCACCCCTCCCTGGTTGATCATAAGGTTCTTGAGTCCTCCACCTCGGCTCATGTGCACAGCACAATGGCAAGGGACCCCTGAGCCCCAGGACTGCCTTTTCCTGAGTCATCTATGTGCCCAGTTGAAACACTGCCCAAGGAAATGGGAGGGACCCTCTCACTGGGGAACTGACAACTGGTAAGCACAGACAGGTATCTGGAATGGTCCATATGTCCCCAGAGACCCTGGCAGAGCTGTCCCAGGACCTCCCTTGTGAACATGTCCTAGCATTTCCTCCTTTGCCTAACTGCAAACATCACGAACTTCTTCAGGTAGGGTGGTCAACTTTCCATTTAGTAACTATGGTAACTGTAGTCCTGAGACACCAGCTGGAAGTGATTCTTATGTTTAGGAGACCCTTTGATGCCCTTATCTTGGCCCAGCCCTTATCTGGCCTGTAAACCTCCTTGCTAGTACCCAAGAGTGGCCCCTCTGTCTCTGGTTTGGTGCATTACCCAGCCCTGGACTCACAATGCAGCTGGAAAAGCCAATGCCCCCCAGGCGGGGGCACACATAGTGCCACACACCAATACTGCCACGGCGGATCCTTTGGCCCACAGCCAGCTCCAAGAAGAACAGGGGGATGCCAATAATGATCAGCAGCACCAGGTAGGGCACCAGGTAGGCACCTGCAGGGAGAGGAGAGGGGTGTCAAAGGCTGTCTGGAGCACAGGGTCAGAGTGAGGAAAGGGGTGGCAGCAGAGTCCCACAGTCTCAACCACATCTCACTGTGACTCCACACACTGTTTGCAGTCTTGGGGGCTGTGACCTACCCTACATGGCTCATTCAGACCCTCCTTCTCCTTGACTCCTCTGGCTTGAAATGCTAAGGGAGAAACACATGTATATCATTGCTCCTGCTCGTGAGGCTCAGCTCAGAGACAAACAGAGGACCATTGCCTCTCAGGAGTGGACACGTCAGGTCCCACGAAGACAGACACACTCACCTCAGAAAATGCTTTGTGGACAAGTCCACACCCCTCCTGCCCACAGGGAAGCAGCCCCAGATGGCAGGGGCCCTGCTCGCTTGCTCCCAGTGGCCCAGGCTGCCCACACTGGAGCCAACTGCTGATGCAGCAGATCACGCAGCTCCAGGGAAGCAGAACTTAGAAACTCTCTAGGGAAAGGGGGGTCTAACCAGCATCGCCATTAAACCACAGCTAATTCAGAGAAACAGGAGGGAAATTAGCTGTTCAGGAAAGCGTGGTTGGGAGGATCATAAAGGATAGAATGAATTTTGCTAAAGATTCCGTATGATAAATTAATCTCACTCTCCTAAACCTCACTGCAGACACAATCTCAATTCTAAGTGACAAGGCATTTAGCAGGAGAATTAAAGCCACATTTGGACATGGACGAGTGCACCCCACAAAGAGCTGTGCCAATAACTTAGTCCTGTTAGCAACACTGTCATCCAGGCCCTGCCTATCTGTCAAACAGTCCTAGGCCTTCCCCAGTCACCAAGGCCTTGATGGTCACCCAGCACACGTAAGGAGTCTCCAGAAGTCCTCCAGCCACACCGCTCTGCTCCCCATATCATAAGATCCTACATGCTCCCCTATATGTGCCCAATCTGCCAAGGAACGTGGGGTTGGGCACTAAACCTGGCACTTGGCAACAGTCAGCTATTTACCTCGGGTCCACCCTGTGCCGGACATGGCAGTAGGGGGACAGAGGAGTAATAAAAGGCACAGATGCCATCCTGGGGGAGCTCACATTCTGCAAGGGAGGCAGGACACTCAGATGCACACGGGCTGTGTCAGCACTGGTCACACAGAGCCAACTGAGCACATCATACTGAGGAAGGGGCCAGGGTCTGGGGAGGCAACCCACCAAGTCATACGATAACATCAAATTCAACACACACACATATGCACATAAAGTCAACACGTCGAAAGCAGCCCCACTGCGGTGCTCAAGGAGGAAGGGCCTGAGGAACACTGGTGTAGACCCTGGGTTTTTCTAACTCAGCTTCTTGGGTGGAGGGAAACAGGAGCAGAGAGAAGCATGCTGCTACAGGAAAGCACAGACAAATAGCCTTGCTGTTTTTTAATTTTGCCCCAGTATTCGTGAGTGGGACAAGATGTGCAGGGAGATAGGTTTCTGAGTGTTGGCAAAGTGGGTTGGCATCCTCTATGAATGTTCTTTCCTCTCCCCAAAGAATTGGGTAATACCTCCAGGTAGGTCCTGTCCAAGAGTGAACCTGTGGCAAAAACCAGGACCCGGACTCCTGCTGCTCAGGCCCTGTCCACCTTGGCCAGCGTATAGGGTATTGACCAACTGCAGGAGTCTCGACCATGCGGAGGCCCTGTCGACCAGAGTGCTCGAGGGGCTCTGTGCAGTCAAGGGGAACAGAATGTGCAGTAAATCAGTCTTTGTTGAAATAATTTGAAAATGCAACAGCACCCTCTTCCATCTTAGAAAATACAACCTGGGGACACAGTGGGGTTTCCTTTGATGTTTCCGCAGCATTCAGGCGCCTCCTATCTGAACAGCTGGGAGCATTAGGAAATTTAGCAAAACGTGGACTCCAGGCTCTCTGAGGTTCCCTGGACTGCTAACTGTCTGTCTCAGTCTATACCCAGTGCCTTGCTTCTGGCAACCCCCAAATTCATTCCCAGGGCTTGAAAGACCACATTGGCCCCAGCCTGTTGAACTATGGATTAAGCAGGAGCCAAGCTCAGATCCTGGAGGCAGATCTCCTAGGCCTGAATCCTGGCTCTGCCACTTACTAGTTTGTAACTTTGGGCAAATTACTTTGATCTTTGTGTTGCTAATTGTCATCTATGTAAAAAGGATGAAAATATTAGGAAGATATGAAATTGCTGATATTTGACCATTTTTGACTTACAAAAATGCCATTTCCTATGCCTTGATGCTGTATCACAGGGCTATTATAAAGAGAAAATGAGTTACTCACCCATATTAAGCACTTAATAAACATTTGCCTCTTTCTCATAAGAATAAACAGAAAAAAGGCAAACTAGAGGATGCAGAATAAAGAAACTAACAAAATCTAGTGGAGTTAAGCAGAGTTCCAGAGTTCCCACTCAGAATTAAGCAATGTTTGATGGAATCACCCATTTCAAAACCACAGAGGGCCAAATCTGAGGCCAAACACCTATCTCCTCCCGGTGACCATTTGCCTCCTCAACAACATTTAAGGTGACATTATACAACCTGTAAGATGCAGGGCAGTTAAAGGTAGTAGGGGATTGCAGGAACCAGAGAGGATAGACAAACGAAGGCAGGAATACGGAATGGGAGCTCAGAATCCTAAGACAGGACCACACTTTTCTTCTGGTGGTGCTGTTTGGTGATTGTTAACATTGTGAACAGGCAGACTAGGCCAGACACTGTGTGTGTGTGTGTGTGTGTGTGTGTGTGTGTGTGCACGTGCATGTACACGCAAGAACACATAGTAGTGAGGGGGACTCTGTGATTTAGCACCAAATGTCCAAGCAGAGCTGATCATCTAAGCCAGCAAGGCCAACATTAGACGTTCCTAGCTAAGTCCCCAAATGTCACCTGCCCTCCAAACCATCTTGGGTGCCTCAGAGCTCTTCTCTGAGGAAGAGCATAAGGAAGCCATATACTTATGCTTATATCTTGCTTTGCCTGGTCTTACATCAACATGGTGACCATATTGTGCACTACCAAGAGCTCTGAATGGCAGATACTTACAAAGAAATTTTAAAATATCTTTCAAACAAGGGAACCATGTGGTGGATATGCTGGCCTGCCTCAGTCACATGAAATCAGGTGGCCAGCCTCACTCTCTGCCCTTCAACAGAAACTGGGAAGGAGGAGAAGCTCCCAACCAAACTTTGTCTTTTGGGTCAGGCAGAGAATGTGTCCTGAAGAAGAGGAGAAAGTTCCTGAATGGGGATGCACTTTGGGGAAAAGCCTGCGTGGCAAGAATCCCTCAGAGCAGGGGTGGAAGGAGCCAGGTGAAAACACCTGCAAAGCTGTGGCCACCCACCAGGCTGGAGGGTAGGAGGTCCCAGCACAGAGGCTCAGGAGCTGAGGGCCTCCCTGCTAGCTAGCTTTCTCAGGAGCAGAGGACTGGCTTGGAAATATTGTTGTTTAGAGAGACAGTGCCTGGGGGCTTCTTTCCATCCTGGGTGAGGGTGATTGGACCCCAGCAAGATCCTCAAGAGAAATTCACACAGGTGGGAGGCAGGGTCAGGGGAGATGATGAGGAGGCATTAGGTGCTGCGTACGGTGCACGGACTCAGGCCAGGTCATCCGGGTTGAGTCCTGACTGTCACTAGCTGAACCCTTCATCACATCTGACCCTAAACAAGTCGCCTAAACAATCTGTGTCTGAGTTTCGCAGTCTTTAAATCTGCGTCTCAGTTTTGCAGTCTCTAAAGCGAGGACGATGATAACTCCTTTCTCACGTAAGGTTGTTGGGGGGTTCCATGATAGGAGCATGTGGAATCAGTTCTTTGCCTTTTGTTTTTGTTTTTTATTTTTTTAAGAGGGGGGAGACAGGGAGAGAGAGAAAGAGATAATCAATTTTATTTATTTTTAAAATCAGGTCTTTGTTTCTCCAACACTTAGTTGTGTATGTGGTGCTGGGGTTTGAACCTAGGTCCTTGCGTATGCCAGGCAAGTGCTCCAACCTCTGAGCCACTGCTCTAGCCCCTGAAATAGGTACTTTGGTTGTTCCAAAATACTTGAATCTTAACAGTTTCAGGCCTACTATCCACTAACTGTTAGAACAGTGCCTAGCACCTAACAGGCATTTAATAATACTGGCCGACAGGTCCTCTTCACGGTGGCTGGGAAGCATATAAAGCTCATTTTATCCTTCCAGATACCCTGTGAGGCAGGAACCACTATTTTCCCCATTTTACAGATGAGACACAGAGAGATTAAGTAACTTGTTCTGGGTCCCAGAGCTGACTGGCCGGGCTGGGTTCTGAACCCAGCCAGTCTGGGGTCCCAGTACACGGTCTTACCATCACGGCCCACAGCCTCTGGATGACTACTAGTCACCACTATGGCTACTCCTGGAAGTCACCCTGGAATCCTGAGCTTCCCACCTCACATGGGCTCCACTTCTGCCTTCTTTTCACCCCTCAGCCCATTTGCAGGGCGCCTTGGGGCAAAAAGGACAGCGTCTTACCTCCTCCATTCTTCTGGCACAGGTAGGGGAATCTCCAGATGTTGCCGAGGCCCACGGAGAAGCCAATCTGGGCCAGGATGTACTGCAGTTTGCTATTCCAGGCTGGCCGGTCCTCCGCGTCCAGCTCCTCCTCTGCTGCCTTCTGCTTGCCACCTGCCTCGCCGGCCACATTCAGTACACTCTGCTTATAGTCCACAGGCTCCTCGAGTGCCAGCAGGTCTGCCACTGACTCGGTGACATGTTCGTTGCTGTGCTCGCGCTGGGTCACCTTGCTGTTCTTCGGCATGGGTGCCACCGGGGCTGTGCAGCCCTGCTCCCCAGCACACAGAGAAGGTGGGACTCAGCTGCTGTCAGCTCTTTCTCATCCAGGGACCTGTGACATCAGGAAAGCAGGCAAGGATTAGTTGAGCACACCAGGAGGTAGAGGGCCCAAAGTGGACACACCCTGATCAACTTCCTGGCATGCATTCTGGGGCTGGTTGGGGACCTCCCTTCCCACCATGGCCCCCAATGAGAAGTTCAAGGTCTGCCTACTCAGTTTTCCCAGAGATGTCACCTGAGCATAAGTAGAAAGGTAAACCTAATAAGGCGAAGCAGGCAAAACCACACACCCAACCCAAGCAAAAGGTTATCCATCATGCCGATGCCCTCTTTCAACCTGTAGAGCTGAGAGTTCAAGACCCCTCAGAGGCCCCAGAGTTTTCCCCTCTCAGGATAAGACCTACCTGTCTTGTGTTCTATTTAGCTGGAACTACTTGGTGGGACCCAGGGAAGGCAATGTTTGCCTTTTCTAGGGTCTGACTTTTCAAAACATAGTCTATGGACCAGGAACATCATAAGGTTCTTTTTTTTTTTTCAGGGCTGAGGCCCAAACTCAGGGCCTTGCACATGCTGGGCAAGCGCTCTGCCACTGAGCTAAATCCCCAACCCCTATCATAAGATTCTTGATAGAAATGCAGACTTGCAAGTCCACCCTAGGCATACTGAACCATTTTCTTCAGGTTTTCAGGATCTGTGGTGATTCAGTGAAATATTAACATTTGCAGCCCCCTCAGGAAAAAAAAAAAACTAGTGCCCTCAGAGTGGGGCCCCTGGGTGCCAACTACTAAGGTACCTTCATTTTCTCAGCAAAAGCAGCTTGGCCAGGCTTAGCTAAGGATTCTGGCACCAGAGACCTAGAAATGTTTTCTTGGTGCCAACAAATCCTGGGTCATTGCTCAGTGCTGACATTATCTGAGGGCCACTGCTGCCAGGAGCTGGTTCTCTATCCTTCAGCGACAGTTTTATAGCAGATAATGTCGGCACAACCACAGGCAGGGAGGCAAACCCCTCCCCTGCTCCTGCCATTCCTCATTTGTCATTCATGCCTTCCCTTAAAGAAATAAAGCACCAAGAAAATGAGTCCTTGAAGAATTCTAACATTCCACTGTATTTCAAGGCACCTCCTCATTAAAGGGGAGGTTGGAGGATTTAAAATTAAACACACACACCCTGGTTTGTAGCTGCCCTGCATCTTTCTAGGGATGTAAATTACCCAGCTCTGTAATTACTTTATTAAGGGAACGAGCTGTCCCTAGAAACCAGGCTTGCTGCTTGTTCTCCTCCTTCTGTATCTGTACCACCTGAACAGCAGGCAAGGTTGCCAGGCAGTAGAAGGACACAGGGATGTCCTTCCTACTGGGCTAGACCCAGACTTCCTAGCTGACTCCAATCAAGACCTGACCTTTGAGGGAAACTGGCCAGCCAGGCTCTGCTACAGCAGGTGGGGATAACTGTCCGTGCTGGTCCTTGGGACTGACTATCCCAAGGCATGGACCACATTAGCAGGTGACTCTTTCTGCCCTCCTCACCCAAGGGCAGCAGTGAGTCTTTAGCAACTAAGCTCTTCCACCCCAGGAACAGTCAGGATCTTGGGCTTTGGAAGAACTGAGACAGAGATAGCTTGCCGAAAAGACCTCAGAATCCCCTTTAAAAAGCTCTCTACTGGGACTCCATGTGGATCAGCTGAACATCCCACTGAATCCTGGAAGGTGCCCCATAGTGCCACCCTCAGTCTCCCTCCAGGACTGCTGTGTTGCTCATGCTGTACAAGTGAGGGGTTCACTTTGGAGTTATGTAATACGGAGGCCTGTGTTCTGGCTTGGGCTGTCACCCCACCCAGCAGGTCCCTGTCTCCAGGGTGCTCAAATGGAAGCCATAGGCAGCGGCTGCTTCTCAGGGCACCTCATCCTTCCCTAGAGCACACACTAAGAGCTTTTGTTAAAGACTGGAGCTGGGGAACAGGGTGAAAGTCCCTTTGGAGACCACAATGCCTTGGCTCAGAGCCTCTCTCCAGCTACTCTTGTCTACAACAGGATTTGATCAGAATAATCTGCAATGCATTAGGTCTGATTTAGTGATCATCAAGCCACAGCTGTAGAAAAGCAAGGGGGATTCCCACCAGTCTGCAGAATTCATCTTGATGCTGACCATTTCCCCATAAATAGCCTGGTGAGTGGCAGCTCGGTCACCAACATGAGCAAGGGTTGGATGGAAAAAGCACCCTTTCAAGCTGAGAGGACTCAAGGACAAAGTTAGTACATTCTGGGAAAGCCAGAGGACACCTACAGCAACATCCAGGCAACCACAGGGCCACGCTTAATGCTGCATGAACTGCCCCCTCCCCATGATGTCACTGAGGTGTACAATCATCCTGCATTGCAGGATGGGGCCCAAGGACCCCTGTGCCATGAAGTTCGCAAGGTGCAAAGTGCTGATAAGAACATGGAAGCTGAGGTGCTGGGTTACAATCACAACCAGGACTGTGACTGTTCAGGCAATGACAGTACCAGACTCTGAGAAATGAAATCTTGAGAAACCCTAGCAATTGCTTGACTCAACATTCCCATTTTATATATATATGGAAATTGAGACCCAGAGAAAGAGAATTGCTCAAAACTATTCAGGTCCTCCTGACACTCTGACCAGTCTCATCCAGGGAGTTCCACCCACTGCACCAGGCTCAGCAAAGACAGGAGACAGAGAAGACGGCTGCATGTGGGGGTTTAGGGCAAGGGCTTTCAAGTCAAACAGGCTAGGGACTGAGAGTTAGCATTCATTCATTCACTCACTCACTTGCTCACCTGAGGTACTTTTCCCAGGTGCCTCCTGTGTACCAGGATCTGTTTAAGGGGCAAGGGATACAGCAGTGAACAAAATAGTCCGTGTGTCCCCTCTTGCGAAGTTCACATTTCTTGTATGAGGGCCAGAAACTAAGAAATAAACGATGAACATAATGGCCTGGGGTCATGAGTGCTACAGAGAGAAGCAGCATGGGAGGGCAGAGAAAGCTGGCAGGCTGCTCCTTCGCGCTGGGGGTGGGGAAGTCAGGAAGGGCCTCTTGGTGACATTGGAGCAGAAGCCTTAATGACAGGAAAGAACACTGGCAGAGGGCAAAGCATGCTGAAAAGAAGCAGTATGAGGAATTCCAGGAACAGCAAGGCGGCCAAAGGGGCCAGAAGGGAGTTGGGGCGGTGGGGAGGCTGGAGCAGTAGCTCTGCAGTTACGGTGCCTGCCTGGCATGCGTGAGGATATGAGTTCAAACCCCAGCAGCATGTACACGATGAAGTGTTAAAGCAATGAAAGCCACGTGAAAAACTAAATAAAGTTGATTCTCTCTTTAAAAAGAGAAGAAGGAGGAGGAGAAGGAGGAAGAGGAGGAGGAGGAGGAGGAGGAGGGCTGGTCATTGGAGGCCTTGGCCACATACTAGCTGTATGCTTTTTGGACAAGGCACAAATGATGGGAGCATCAGTCTCCTCAAGAAGAAAACAGCTATGTTGAGTGACAGTTCCCATCTCTGTCTCTCAGGGAAGGCTGCTGAGAGGAGGTAATGAGTTACCACCAATGAAGTGCCTGACACAGAGCTTGGCACACAGGATGGACCCAAAAGGTAGTGGTTGCCACCTGGAGGCTTTGAATTATTTACCTTTATACATATAAAATATGTAAGTCCCCATATTTATGTCTGGTCACATAGATTCCATTTCTCTTAAGGAAGGGCCAAAGTAAGTTCCAAGTAGGAGTGAAGGGAGGAGATAGACAAGCATTGTGCCCCACCTCACACATGTCCACTTTTGTGGGCAAGAACTGGAATCCTCCTGAGGCTGCTGGCCAGCACCCTACAAAGTCCTGCCACTCACCATACCCCAGTGGGCAAAGGAGCCAGGTAAAGGCCATGTGATTCCAGGTGTGGGTCCAAAAGATTGGCAATATTATCATGAATAAAAACAAGGCCACATGTGAAAAGTTTGGCATTATTAATGACAATATTTGTAATCATTTGAAAGCATTTAACAATATTTTTTCTTTTAAATTTTTTTTTATTTTGGTACGGGTGATTGAGAACTTAGGGTCACTTAACCACTGAGCTACCTCCCCAGTCCTTTTTATTTTTTATTTTGAAACAGGGCCTTGCTAAGTTGCTAAAGCTGGTCTTGAACTTGCAATCCTCCTGCCTCAGTCTCCCAAGCTGTTGGGATTATAGGTGTGCACCACCACACCTGGCCTATTTAAGAACATTTTTATATACTCGACTGGCGCAGTACAGGGTAGTAAATCTGCTCATGAGTCGTTCAGCCTGGTTTCAAAGCTCAGCTTCACTGGGTACCAACTGCCTAGCTTTAGTTTCCTCACCTGTCACAGGAGCTCCAGTGCGTTATCACAAGGCTGTGAGGAAGGTAAGTATGCAGGTCCTAGAGCCACTGGCCCCCAGGGGTTGCTGCTCACAGATTCTGCCTCTTCCTAGGCTGTCTCTGTATTCACACTGCCACCACTGACAGCCGCCTTCCCTCCAGGTTACAGCTGGGGGTGCGCAGAGTGGTGCTCAGCATACAGGTCTCCCTGCTTCTGGACTCTCACCATGATCCAAGCTGAAAGGCTTCTTTAAAGGGCAAGTGGAGGTAGCAGAGACTTGGAGCAACGCTCCCTCTCCTCAACCCTCACTCCCTGTCCTCTGAAGTCTGGAATCCATGTGCTGATGAAAAAACAGCTTCCAGACCAGAGTACAGGAATCCAAAGTACATCCAGCCAATGACCCCAAAGCATAGCCTGGGACAAGCACCAGGATCAGAGAAGGACCCAGAATGGGCAATTCCTCCTCCTTTGCATTCCATAGAACCAGGCACAGTCTAGGCATTAACCAATGATACAGACTGGCACCATTGCCCTAACCTCCCTGGACCTCAGTTTCCCTGGGTGTAAAATGGGTTGGTCTGAATGACATCGAGGGCTCCTTTCAGCTCCAGCATATATCCAGCAAGTGCCTCTCCTGCACATGTAGGTGTGAGCAAGGCTTGTCCTGACCCTGGCATCAGGTGACACAGGTGACACAGCTTGTCTGTCCCTTCACCCTCCATCAGCTGAGAGCCGGCTGGGCCATCGTGAGGCTATGTTGACAACCAGCCTAGCTGTACTCTAATTATATCCCTGTAGTAAGGGGTGGGTTGTAAAGTTGCTTTCACAAGCAGTGTGTCAGATGATGGAGTTGCACAGAACTCTGAAAGGAATGCCTCAATTACTTAAAGCACAAGGCAGAGGGGCTCAGTGCCGAGCAGGTCCTCAGTGCCAGCTTGTCACTTAGCAACCTATGCGGCTTCAGCTCAGAATAGCTCATGTGAAGAAGCAGGACTGAGCAGTGAACTGTGAATCTTCCTCAAAAGAGAAAAAAATAGTGTGGCTAGGAGGCAGACAGGTAAAAATATCTCCTGCCAGAGCGCTGATGGTTTCACAATTTTTCAAACATAGCATCTGGCAATTAGCTCAAGGGGTAGGGGTGGCCTGCTCACCCTGCATCCAGGGCCACACCTAGACACCATCCCCTACCCTGCAGCAGCTGAAGAGGAGGAAAGCAGTGCCCTCTGGGATGCTAAAGTCAGCCCCTCTGAGCACTCACTGTAGAGGTGTCTTCTGGGGTGTCTCTTGCTCAGGAAGGCTGTACCAGGTCACCTAAGGGACAAGCCCCTCAGGGGACCTGAGTGGAGAAACTGGCATCTTTAGGAAAGCAAGCAGTCAACTTGACCACAGACCCCAAGGTGCCCACTTCACCCAGCCCCGAAGTGTACCCAACTCTGCTACCCTCAGATTTGTGGCACTCCCCAGAAGGAGTGCTGTGACCCAGCACCTCCTCAAACAGATGACACAAATCAGAAGTCCCTGAGGAGCAATGGGAGAAGGCCCAGCTCCCAAGCCTCAAGGCCAAGGTCCAGCTCAAGATTTTTTGGTTGTGGGAGTGGAACATGGCCAGGTTCCCTTCCCTCAGACGGTGCCTGGAAGCTTCCTAATTTCCAAGTGACAAGCAGCTGTAGTCCCAACAGCTTTCCTAATTACCTCCAAGCCACTGGGCTTCCACTGAGCCTGAAACAACTTGGGCTGTTATCAGAATGGGCCATACTGGTATCAGAGACACAAATTGACCTCCAAATTATTTTACTGAAACCTCTGACAGTCACCTGGGGCAAACTGTTCCTGGCTATGGCTTGGTGGCTGCTTTCCTGGGACTTTCTCTCCCAGAACACACAGGCAGAGACCTCACTCTTCTCAATCTCTCCCTCCTTTACCCCCATCCTAGCGTCACAAAGTCCTGCCAGTATGTTCAGCTTGTGAGAAAGTTCAGTGGTCCATTTTCAGAATATAGCATTTAGCTTTAATTGGGATGTAAGATCCAATTGTAGCCATTTTAACCATGGCCCTTCCCTTTGCCCACCCCAATTTTAAAATTAGCTGGGTTTTTGTTTGTTTGGTTTTTTGTTTGTTTGTTTTTGTATTGGGGATTGAACCCAGAGGCACTTAATCACTGAGTCACATTCCCAGCCCATTTTTTGTTTTTTTTGTTTTTTTTTTTAATTTTGAGACAGGATCTCACTGAGTTGCTTAGGGCCTTGCTAAGTTGCTGAGGCTGGCTTTGAACTTGAGATCCTCCTGCCTCATCCTCCCCAGACGCTGGAATTACAGGTGTGTGCCACCACGCCTGGCTTAATCTTATAGATTGTAACCCCCCACTCCTCCTATCACAGCCATGTCCAATGCTTGTGAGGTGTAAAAGCAGGTGACTGCCTGCCCAGGTGTGCTTGCTTGCCAGAATCTCTTTGTTAGCACCCCATTTTGCAGAAGTAAAGGTTGCCTTGTCAAGCTACGCCAGAGCAGCAGCACCTAGGTGTTTCTAACGAGCTCTGTCCTGATCCCACCTGTCCTGCTCTGGTTCAGTCCTTCTGCTTGGCTAGATGCTGACTGCAGCCTTCCAACTCACTTCCCTAGGCCATCCCACGTGCTGCCTCCAGACACCTCTACTGAAAATACCTGATCAGCCCCACTCCCACTGCCTACTGAAAAAGGCCAAGACATCTGCCCCCCTGCATGACTCCCCTGGGCTTCCACTTCCTCCCAGCACATTAGTACTCCATCTACATAAACTCTCTCCTGGCCTCTGCCTCCAGAAGCCATCTAAGTCCAAAGCCTCAACTCTGACACCTGCAATTCTGAGTAAGCATTTATCGCTGCCCTTCTCAGCATGCTGCTTGGGAGATGCTTTCACCATCTGGCTTTCTGGAATAACCAGTTGTTTACATGCCTGATTGTTGTTCCAAACCTGGAGCTCCTTGAAGGCAGGAACCTAGGTGCACACAGCTTCCTGCCCAAGGTAGTGCCTGGCACACAAAGCTTATCCTGCCAATTTCTGTGGGCAGAATACGGTACTTACAGATGTTCTGGGTCCCTGCCTCCCCATCCTCTGGGAGCAACCTGCTTCCCATGTTGAAATCCTAACTGCCACCTCTGCCTCTGAAACAAAGAGGCAGAGGTGAAAAGCGAACAGAGCTGAACAGAGACACTGAAACCTACTGAAGGCTGCCTGCCCCAGCCAGGGGGACTCTAATCAAGTGCAGCTCTCAGCCCATGCGGGGAGGACCTCAGGCCTTGAAAGCCAGCTTTCTGGTCCTTATTCAATTGTAAAATAAGGAACATAGCCTTATTCACCAACTGCATCTGGTTACCTCATGGATGGAAGGAGAAAAAAAGCAAAGCTCATTGAGAAATCATAAATAGGGCGGTAATTTCTGGCTCTGTGTCACGGATTTGTCAGGTTTGTGTTTTGATTTCCCCTTTCATATGACAATTGACAGGGCCAGTTTCTGGTGTGTTTCTGTTATAGGTGCTCAATACACATGATAGGAATGAATCAAATGAGTTCATGAATAAATGGCTACATTTTGAACACCCCAAATTTTCTACAGTCTGCGGCATTTTTCCAGCTTCCCATCTTTCCCATCTTCTGATACAGTATTCTGATCCCAAGAGCATGCCCCAAGTGACTGTTTTTTTTTTTTTAAGAGAGAAGGACAGTGTGTGAGAGAGAAAGACAGAGAGAATCAATTTTTTTTTATTGAGTTTTTCACATGGCCTCCGTTGTTCTGACACTTAGTTGTGTATGTGGGTGCTGGAGCTTGAACCTGTGTAGTCACGCATGCTGGGCAAGCACCGTAAGCGGTGAGCCACCGCTCCAGACCCCAAGTGACAGTTTAAGAGCTAAGGTATACCAAGCAGCCCGGACATCATTCAATGATCCCCTCCCCACCTTTTTTTTTAAAGGAGGTAGTATCTGTACTCCACCTCTCCAGCTTTGTAGACAGGATGCATCCTCATCTTAGAGAAACAGCTGTGGACGAGACAGTCTGGCACTGAGCATGCTGTGGGAATGGTGGGACTGTTTCCAAGAATCAATCAGGTCAAGGAGCCAACGGGATCTTCTGAAGCCCCCTCTCACATTCGGGTTACTTTTGTGCAGCACGCTCTTTGCCTTGGATATTTTGTTTTCTTAGTCAAAAGGGAAAAGAAACAGGAAAAGGGGCAGATGGTCCAGAGGGGGAAGAACTGGCACTGGAAAGTGTGGGCATGGCCAGCGCGAACAAGATCTTTTGGTTCCTTTTTACCACTGGAAGAGAGGGCAAGCAGGCTTGGTGGATGGGCAAGTGCGGCAGGTGCGCCCCGCCCCCGTGCACCCGCTCTTCTAGTGGAATTGAGGTGCCGAGCAGTCCACTGGGGAACCTGTGAAGGCACAGTGGAGGGTAGAAGAATAAGAATGACAACAGCAGCACACAGGCCACGCTGCTGGAATGCCACCTCTGCGGCAGCCACCGTGCTGACAGCCTTACCTCATTAATGTTGCCAATAACGACAAGTGTAAGTACCAGACTGCTCCCATTTCCAAACAGGGAGCTCCTTGAAGGCAGGAACCAAGGTGCACACAGCTTCCTGCCCAGGTAGTGCCTGGAGGCTCAGGCTGGAGTGGTGGCTCAGTGGTTACGGCACTTGCCCAGCATGCACGAGAACATAGGTTCGAACCCCAGCACCCACATATGCAACTCAGTGTCACAGCAACGAAAGCCATGTGAAAAACTCAATAAAACTGATTCTCTCTTTAAAAGAAAAAAGAAAACGTGGAGGCTCTGAGGGATTAACTGCCTATATTTCACTGAATTCAAGATCCTTGATTACGGCACTTTCTTGAACTTAACAGGGTCAGTGGAAGGTTTTCACTCAAGTTGGTCACCCTGTCACAGACTAACCACCATTTTGAAATGGTCACAGATTGTATGTCATCTTCTGATTTTTTTTCTTCTTTTTTCTTTCCTTCTTTCTTTTCAATACTGGGGACTGAACCCAGGGGCACTTTGCCACTGAGCTCTACCCACAGCCCTTTTTATTTTTTATTTTGAGATAGGGTCTCACCAAGTTACTGGGGCTGGCCTTGAACTTGAGATTCTCCTGCCTCAGTCTCATGAGTAGCTGGGATTATAAACCTGGGTTACCACACCGGGTTCCCAAATCCTGATTTTAAAACATGGTACTGTGCAAAAATATGTACCTTAGAAGCAGTGAAATAAGACAACTCATCCATAGACACAAGGTCAAACAGTAGAGGCCTCTGGATTTCCACTGACATGATCTGACTCTAGAACTTGACTTCCAACCTCGCAGCTATCAAAGCAAGATCCAGGGTTTAGGGCTAAGAAAACCTAAATTCAAGTCCTGCTGTGCATTTGCCAGCTGTGAGTCTTTGGGAAAGTATACAGCTTCTCTTGGTTTCAGCTTCTGGATCTGAAAAGATGGGAATGAAGTCTCCCACCTCATGAATATAAAATGAGACAAAAACGAAGGCTGTGTTCACCTGAGGCCAGGAGCTCCACTACCAGAACCAGATGTCCCCTTCAGGTGAGACCATGGGGGTACTGGGCTCAACTCAGAATAGAGGCACATCTACCCCTTGTCCACAGTGCTCTGGAACCCATGGGGAATATGCTCACAGGAGCCTGAGGATTCAGGGGACTGGTTGCGGATGCAGGTGCTCAGGACTCCAAATGACTTCCCACTTCCCTCCTGGGCTGTAAGCAGAAAGGAGCCCAGATTCCTATAAATCAGGAGCACTGCTGAAATATGGATTTTTAAACATTCTTCTATATCCCCCTTCCTTTCCTTTACTTCAACCAATATTTACTGCACTCTGTGTGCCAGGCCCTGTTCTAATACAGCAGAGAACAGAGTAAACAATGTTTCTCCCCCATGGGATTTATCTTCTAGTACAGAGGGACAAATCAAAATCAGACAAATACGTACTCTGCAATGTGTATATAGACATGTCTATAGCATGTACAAACGCATCAATTATATAGCAGTATGATGGGATGGAGCAGGGCAGGGATGCTATGAGGTATAAGGGCTAAGGAAGCAGACAAGGTGAAATGACTGAAGAGAGCAGGAGAATGAGCCATGTGATAACCTAGGAAGGCATTCAGGGTGGAGGCACCTGACAGTGCAAAGGCCTGAGGGTGGACAAGCACGCTTGGTGAGTGCAAGGACCAGAAAGAAGGACCACACCCCTATGCACTCTGAGGGAGGGAAGGCAGCAGGCAGGACTCAGGTCATGGAAGGCAGTTTGGGTTTCCTTCTGAGGCGAATCGGAAGCTCATGGAGGTTTTGAGGCTTTATTTTACTTTTAGTGTTCAAGGCCCAACTATTTTTAAAGGGATCACTGGCTGCCTATAAGACAAAAGTAAGGAAACTGAGAGGAAAGGTAAGAGTTGATGGCGGCCTGGGTCAGGCTGCTAGATGAGGTGTAGGTTTTGAAGAGAGGGAAGCAGGACCCCAGGGAGTCGAAGGACAGATCAAGCCTGAGGCAGAGAGGGAGACCCATGACAGTACACCAATTTAAAAAAGAAAAAATCAAAAATTAGATGTGAAAACCAAATTTCAGGAGCAAGTGGAGGCCCCTCTCCCTTCTTTCCTTATCTGTGGGGTCTGCCACTGTAGGTCACATGGGGGCTCAACGCGGTAACAGATGGGTCCTCATAGCATCTGCCCATTCCTCTGACCTGAATTTTCTTAAAGACTCTACTTTCTCTTGTCTGAGAGAGAAACAGAAGGGACAAGGGAGTCCAATTACCTGAGTTACCCAACGCCCCGCTGAAGAGCACTTGAAGGAATAGTGATCAGAAACCCTTAATTACGATCCCCACATGAGGTCTCTTTCCTAAGAACCAGAGGCTTTTTGTCTTCTCACCAGTCCTCAGTGCAGCTGTGTAGAGTGCTGGGCAGGAAAGCAGTCCTTCTGGGAACAATCGCAGTGAAGGCCTACTATGCTTACAGACCTTATTTATCTTCTCAAGAACTTGAGACAAGGGGCTGAAGCGGTGGCTCGGTGGCTTGCCTCAAATGCGCAAGTACATGGATTCAAACCCCAGCAACACATACACAACTAAGTGTCAGAGCAACGAAAGCCATGAGAAAAACTCAATAAAAACTGATTCTCTCTCTCTCTGTCTTTCTCTCTCTCTCTCTCTCTCACTATCCTTCTCTCTTAAAAAAAAGAATGAGACAATATATGATTCTTGTATTATGGATAGAGAAGCTTAGGCTAATATAAGCTATTTATATAAGGAAAGAGGGGAAGTAAAGAGGGATAGAAGAAGAGTAAGGCAGAATTGGAAGGAAGAAGCAGAAGAACTCCATCTTCCCATCTGGGGATTTGGCTCCCCACTCCGCAGGTTTCTCCCAAATAAACCTGTGTTACTGTTGAGCTGCCACTCTCCTCTCTCTTTCCTTCAGTTACCCCTTTCCTTACAACTAATACACAGGATGAGCCAGCTATGAAGTAGAAAAGTGAGGATTTGAACTGAGAATGACCAAACTCTGTAGCCCATATTCTTTCTTTCTTTCTTTCTTTCTTTCTTTCTTTCTTTCTTTCTTTCTTTCTTCTTTCAAGAGAGAGGGACAATGAGAGAGAGAGAGAGAAAGAGAGAATCAATTTTATTTAGTTTTTCATGTGGCTTTCATTGCTCCAAGACTTTGTTGTGTTCGTGGTGCTGGGGTTCGAACTTGTGTAAGCCAGCATGCCAGGCAAGCACTGTAACCGCTGAGCAACACTTCCAGCCCCATATTCTTTCTGATATACTAGTGTTTTCCAAAATTTTACATGTCATGATACACAGGAAAAAATAATAATATGGCATGCTGGCATAAATGTGCCATAGTCAGGAGGCTCCACCTCCCGAGGCCACCCCAAGGGTTGCAGGCACTGTGATTTCTGAGCCACATGTTACCCCTCTGTGACACTGGTTGAGAACTTTTGCAACGTAGCATGCTACCCTGCAAAATGATACACCCAAGTCTCAGCAAGTCAATAGTAGCGCATCTATCACCATTTCTGCCTGAGACCAGAAGCTTCTTCACTTGGTGAGGTCCTTTTCCAAAACTAACAGCATAATGCATTTGGGTCACAGGTCAAGCAGATTCCTTTTGAATTAGTCAAGCAGAGTCCCTAAATTACACCGGAGCAGATGTCCTCAGTGGTGTGGCAGGACCGTGGACAGCACCAGCTGGCCACTCTGGGAGCCAGCTCCGGTTGCCCAATGCAGGAACATCTGCTCTCCCTCCCTTAGATCTTGGAAGAGACAGTCCTTGTCCTCACTGAAGACTCACCTGGTGACACATGCTGGAACTACCCCACCAGGTGATATTCACATCTTTCAATGCAGCTTTAGCAAACAGGACTCCTGCCCTGTGTACAGCTTAGACCCTGAAAACCAAAAGGGTTCAGGAGTTTTAAAAATAAAGAGAAAAAGCAACTGGTAGGATTTTGAGATATGGATCAATGAATTTTATTTGCAAACAAAAGAACAGGTGGTAAATTGGTGATGCACAGGATCCAAGAGAAATTCTAATTAAACCAGTAATTAGAAATGAGGGAGTAGAGTGATAGGCAACTTGTTTCCTTTGGATGAACTGCTGGGTCGGCTCTAGATGGCAGCATGGCAGCTCTGTGGGGCAAATGCAGCTGAGGAGGTGACCCCAGGGCCTGGAAACTGAGCGTTTGTTTCTCTGGCCCAGGGTGTGCTTTTCTTCCACTCCACAAAAGCCATAGAACAGACATCTAGTTGGGGACTCAGGTGGGCTAAGATTAACCTAACCCAGAATTATTCTCTAACAAAACATTCCTGGTTATGAACATGAAAATAAGTTAACACAATAATTCATATTGCATCTGTGCTGATGTTTTCACATGAGTTTTCTGCACAGGCAAATATCTAATTACATATTTAGAAACAGCTGGATTTACCCACAAATGAACAATTTTTTAGGCCTTTTTTTTTGAGTGAGGAATTTTTCTTATTAGATATATATAGAGTTAAAATTGAGGGGAAAACATTATCAAACATTCAAGAACAAATGTTTATATATTTAGTTATCCAGGGCTAATGCCATGTCATGGATACCCAACTTGAGTTCCCCATGTTGCTGTTTCCCCCAGAAGAGTGGGACTATGGGGAAATCATCTTAGAAGGAACAACTTTCTTTTAAAGAGAGAGGCCAGAGGGAGAGAATTAATTTTATTTTAGTTTTTCATGTTGCTTTCATTGCTCTGACACTTCATTGTGTATGTGGTGCTGGGTTTTGAACCCATGTCCTCGTGCATGCCAGGCAAGCTCCATAACTGCTGAGCCAATGCTCCAGCTGCCACAGATGAACATTTTAACGTTAAAAAGTTGCTTATGGGAGGAGGGGAAGGAAAAAGGTAGAATTATCAAAGACTACATCTCCACAAAATGGCTGCCTCTGCAGCAAGAGTTTCTGGGAAGTCCTCTTTGTCCAGTGGGGTGGGAAAGCATTAATGCTTACAGTTATCTACCCTCACTTACAGGAACTTCTTCACAGAGATCTCGAGTGGTTTGGAGATGGTAGACAGGCTAGGAAAGCATTGGCCTGTTCCTCCAGGGATTGTGATTTCTCAGAGAAAGAAGAGACAGACAGGCAGTAAGAATCAGATTCCAGTTTTCCCCGAACAGCCAAGGACACAAGTGGCCTAGGGGTGAGGAGAGTGGGGTCTCCATGGGACAAGGCCATGGAGCATCTGCATCAGCAGCCCCTGCTAGCAGCTGCTGTAAATAAACTTGGAGTGTTTGTTAGCAGTCCTGCTCTGGGGTCTGGGGCCTCATCAGACACTGCTGCAAATCCCTGGCACACACTGTCCAGCAGGGAAACCTGACACACCGAGCACCTGTCAGCCGCTGGTGTCCTTGATTCTGCAGATGCAGAAGTTCTCAGGGCAGCATTTAACCTGCTCTGACTCTTCTCTCCCTATTCCAGGCGCCAATCCCTGACGTGAACATGAAGTCCACAGAATGAAGTCTAAGCCGGTGGAAGTCAGAAAGAGAAAGATTAAGTGCCAAGATGAAGCTGGGGATCTTTCTGGATTCCAATCAACCTGCAACCAAACATCATATTCCCCAAGCTGTAGAAGTTTGGGTCTGTTCATTTTCTACCAGTTTCCCACTGGCCTCTTCTAGGCACTAGCTTGAAGAACAGAATCCACAGGTTCAGACAACTTCATTTGGGTAAATACTTCAACTGCCAGAAAACATTTATAAAGAGCCTATTATGGAAACATTAAGCATTAAACTTAAAATCTGACGAATCTGAATACCAATTCTCAGGTTGCTGCTCACTACCTGTATGACCTTGAGCAAATTATTTAACTTCTCTGAACCTCAAATTCTATATCTATAAACTGCTGTCTCTATCTATAAATAGCTGTCTCCTGGGACTGTAGTGAAGATTAAACAAGATGGTCTGTAAATAAAGCACTTAGCACAGCACAGAAGCCTCAATAAAAAATGGGATATTAGCACTGCATGCCAAGCACGACAGGGAACTGTCAGAATCCAGAACTGCGCTCGCCCCGATTAAAGCATACAAAGGGGGCATTTCTCCACAGAGCACTGTCCTACTTGGATTTAAGAGCACTCTAGCAATCTGGGACTATGTTCTGAACTACAGCAGCCTGGGACTTCATTTGGGGGAGGCTGGCATCGGGGATAAGATGCCAGGAATTTTTCCTATCCTGGTGCTCCAGATGTTTGGCTGTATTTTTTTGAAAGCCAGCCTGGGAATGAGTGATAACTCAGACCTTGTGTAGAGGAAAAAAGCTCCAATCCACCTTCCCTTTAAACTCTTTTGCTGCTTATCTTAGCAGTTTTAAAGGGATTAATAATGAATCGTCCTGCTGCAGCAAAGCTGGACAGGAAAGGAATATGAGAGGGAGGGTGCACAGGCAAAGGGAAGCTGCTGCTCCAGAATCCTCTCATCTCTGTCTTTATCAGCCTCGGAATATGCTCCCAGATTCAATGAGGAAGGCATTGGCTCCAGGGTGAATGGTGGTGCAACACTCTCTCCCTCCCTCCCCCTTCCAATCACAGATTAGAGTCCCCTGAGTCAGGATGGCCTCTTTCCTGCTGTATTGGGGATCCTCTAATATCCTTCACTCTGGAGGTGCACGCATCTTAGTTCAGCCCCAAGTCTAGACACACTACAGAGGGAAGAAGCAAGGGGTCCAGTATCCTTCAGGAAAGCACTAGACCCACTCTTCCCTTTCCTCTCCAGGAAAGCCCAGCCTCGCCTCTCCTGAATGTTTCTCTTGGACTTGTCAACTCTTTTGTGGATAGGACAAGTAGGGAGGGGGATGGAAAGACCTGTTCAAAGAGGAGGGAACCCTCAAGTACACCCAGCAGGTACCACAGCTTGAGAAGAGGCCATAGTCCTGAGCAATCCCAGGGAGGCAAGATCTGTGTTGGACTCTCACCTTGGAGCTATTGCAGATAGTTGTGGGCACCCAGTAGACCCAGCCAGCACAGCTGCACTCGTACACCCCAACACTAGCCCTGCTCTTATCCAGGTTTCCATATACCCCATCTCACACTCAGGGGCAGGGACACGGAGAGAAAGAATCTGCTCTGGTTAAGACCAATAAGGGAAAGGACGGAGAACTGACATCTAATGAGTGCCTGCTATGTGTCCAGGACAGGGCTCAAAATAAGCCCACAATGGGCATGTCTGTTTTACAAGTAAGGAGGCAGAGGCTCCAGAAGTAAAGTGACTTGCTCAGAGTCACTCTGCTAGCACATGGCAGAGCACTGGGCCCAGCTGTGACCACTATCACAGGGTCTCTCTCTAGAATCCCCCTCATCATTACTACACAACCTGGCCCTGTTCACCTCTCCCATGGGTGGGAGCTCCAGGGCTCTTGCCCAACAGCCAGGCAGCCTGAGCTCTACTAAGTTGAGGACTTGCCCATCTTTGGCCAGTGGCCCCAAAACACTTGGGGCTCAGGCCATTCCTGCTCACAAGTCCTGTTAAAGAACTTCATTGAACTCATAGCAGCTGACACACGACTCTGCAAATGACTCAGACCAAACAAACTCCCGCCAATCAGAGCTGGTGGGCACGATTTGCCTCCTGCACTGAGTCACCCTCAAGGCTGAGCTGCAGGGATTTGCTGAAACTCAACCACCTACTTAGCCACAGCTGTTCCATTAGAGAAAAAGCCGGCAGAGGAGCTAGAGCATCTGATGGCCCCATGGATGGGCCATGGTCAAGGACAACCAGGTGTGACCTCAAAGCCTTTTTAGCCCAGAGGGCCATGAGATAAGTGTAAGCACAGTGTGAGGCTTAAGCGGCTCCACTGTTAACCTCCACATGGCTGACCTTGTTCTCCAGACAACGATCAGCACACCTGGTAAAGCCTAATAGACGCTAAGTAAAGTTTGTCTTTTTTTTTAACCCATTACAAGACTTTCTCAGTTCCTAGAAGTTCCTGTTAAGGAGAGCAGTGCCTTCAAAAGAATTTTCCAACTCTACCCCTCTCCCTCTTCTCTCCAACCCAACCCCAGATTAGCTTCTTGATCATGGCTAATGTGGCCCAAAGGTATCTCTAGTTAGAAATTTCCTAATCCAAAGACCTATTAAAATATTTCCCCCCCAAATGAAAGAGGAATGGGAGCAAATTCAGAAAGAAGTAGCATACTTGACAGCGACAAGGTGAGTGGCCTCAGGACTTCTGACTTGGAAACTTGACATGGATGTTTGGATTTTAAAAGGAAACATCCATCGAGCTTCCTTCCAAGGCGGCCGCGCCCCTGGGGGAGCTGCCCTCCTAGGAGTACCGCAAGCCTAGCTTCAGAGCACCACACACAGGCATAAAAGCGACAGAAGACACTCTCCCGGGACGGCGCCCCCTCCAGATCGGCACCCGGTGCACGTCCCCTATTTCTCCTTTCCGCTCCCAGATGCGCTTGCTTCGAGGTTCGGACTCCGCTCTAGTTCCGAAATCGGCTAAGATCAGCCCGAGGACTGGGAATTAAATATTCATCTCGGGAGTGAGCGTTCAGCTTCTCCTGCCAATGTTACTGTCAAGGTCACCGGCCTGAGGCCAAGTGGCTGGGGCTGGGGTCCCCAGGCGCGCAGGAGCCTCCCGGCGGAACTGCGCCCTGGGCGCTCATTTCTAGGCGGCGGGCCCCGCCAAGCGGGCCGCCTCCTGGGTCCTCAGCGGGCGCTTGCATCTGCAGCTCTGCCCAATTACCTCCGGAGTTCTGGGGCCCTCCTGAGCCCCAGCAGCTGAAGCCCAGTGTCCAACCCCTATGTGCACCGCTGGACACCCTTGATGCGCCGGACTAGCAAGACCCGAGGGCTCCGTCGCCAGGCAACCACGACTGGAGCGGCGGGAGGGGCCAGACGCCAGCACAGGGTCGAGCGGATACCTGGGGGATCCGCCACCTCGCACCGGGGTCCTTAGGCCTTCCAGACTGGGGCGGGGCCAGAACGGGCAAAGTTGCGGCGGCTGGCCCGATGAAGCCAGGCGGGGCGCGGTCGGCGACTCACCTGTCCCGCGTGGGGCCGTCGCACTGACTCGGCCCCTGCTCTCCGGCCGAGCTGTGATCCCGGACCGGTCAAGGATGCAAAAATCTCTCCCACGGGCCGCCCAAGTCTGGTGGCGACAGGCCCTGGCCGGGGCTGGAGGGGCCCCGGAGCTGCGCGCCAGCGCACGCGACTCCGCTCGCTGCTCTCTCCCTCCTTCGCAGACAGTGCCAACCCCGCTCCCGCCCGCCGCACGCCGGTGGATGTGTGGCGCGGCCTGGGGACCCGAGTCCCGCGGCGGCTGGGGCGCGAGGGGCTGCGAAGGCCGGGACTGAGTGCCGCCCTCCCTGAGCGCTGGCCGCGCCGGCTCTGCGGAGCGGAACGGAGCTGGGCGGAGCGCGGCGTGCACTGTTCCCTCGCTTTCCGAAAGGCCACCCTGGCGGCGGGGCGCCGTGACGCAGGCTTGACTCACGCGCGGGCCCGCGTCAATGAGAGGCTCTCGGCCCCGAGCGAGGCTCTGATGGCCGACGCAGGCGGAGGGGGTAGGCGGGGAGCAGGAAAAGGGTTGACGGGTTGCAGCCTCATCAGGCTCCTGGTCAGGGGACCCGGATCCTGGAGTTCCCATCAGGGCTTATGCCCTCGGAGAAAAATGAAGAAAAATGATTGAAGACCACTGAGCACCAGGCCTCACTTTCTATTCAGACCCACCTCTTTCAGTCTGCATGAACTCAAGCCCACCAAAGTGGCTGTTCATTCTGTCATTGTTACCACCTCCACGCGTGCGTTGCCAGTATTCCCCCCTTCCCTTCGGATGCCTTTTCCCCTCCACTGATCTTCCATCCTACCACCCCGGAAGGCCATTCCCTGTGCACTTCTACTCTTCAGCACGCAGCTGTTGAGGTCCTACTGTGTGCCTGGGACTTCAGAAGCTGAGAGGATCTGAGAAGAGGGAACAGACGAAAGCTCTGGGAGAGAAAGGAGATTTTACCCAGGCAGTCACAACACAAGCCAGAAGGCCTGAAGAGCCCTACCTGGAGTTGAGGAGGAGCAGGAGAAGGACATTCTGATCAGGCTTTGAGGAGCCTTTGGAAGACGCAGGCCTAAATGGTGTACAGACAAAATGGGGGAAGGGCAGCCCTTGTGGAGGTTGTGGAGGGAACAGCAGTCGAAGGGAATGGATGCAAAAGCAGGGAGTGTGTGCAGGGTGATGGTTTCCTGAGCTTGAGCAGAGCTAGGGTGATTAAAGGTGAAGTTAGGGAGACAGGAGACATCCTACCAGCACCTTGGAAGGCTGTTTGGGGGGTTTGAAATGAATTATCTCTGTTCTAAGGGACATTAAGGGGAACTGTGGTATCAGAGCAGAGAGCTTGGGAAGGTTGAGAAGTGACGTCTCAGTTGAAAGGTGATGACGGCCATTGTCCAAACTCTGATGGTTCTGAAATTCTGCTCTTGAAATCAAACAAGTTATCCTGCCACAGATTCATGAATGCTGCCAGAAGACATGAGACTCCAGGGCCAGACAAAAAGGACTTTTGTTACTCCTAGTACTGCAGTTAGCATGAGCTTCACGTTTAAATCAGTTTCCCTTAATCTCCAAGTCCTATGGGAGAGAAACAGAGCTAGAGCCAGATGATATGACACACACTGAGGAACCCTGAGCTTAGGAAATCCCAATCTTTGATTATGGGCTGCCAGCAAATCCATCCATCTTTTGCCCCAGACAGTATCTTTATTATACGGGACAGCAAGCAATTGCCCTCCACTAAGGGAGACACTATAACTTTCAAAGTAGTTTGCTGTGCAAACATCCTCCAAATCCTAGTCTGCTAGGAAAAGCTATCAGTCCCTCTGCCTATAGACTTGTGGACACATGCAGGAAGTAGCAAATGATGCAGGAGATATGACAGAGGCACACAAATACAATGCAACAGCTCTGATGGTGTGGGAGGCAAGAGGAAGGAAAGCATCAGACATCAGTACCTTCAAGGCAAGTGAATTTGAAGGTGGTAGGGCAATGGGAAAGCGGCAGGACTTTGGAGTCTGACAGACCTGGGTTTTCGTCCTGACTGCCATTACCTGGAGATCTTAAGCAAGATATATAACCTATCTAAGCTTCAGTTTCCATCTGGTATCATATCTGATATAGCATTGCTTAATAAATGATTATTATTAGTGATATTATTAGATAATTGTACGGTTATTGACCAAGATAGGGAATCTAGAAAGGGTAGCAGATTGGGGAAAGAAAGTAAAGAGACCCTGGATTTGGGACATACTGAGATGAAGTGTCTGTGGGATATTAAGGTAATAAGCAGAAGATGCCTTTGCTTCTCTACCCTTGTATCACTCACATCTGCCCACTAAAAGCCCCAACCTTGAACTTGATTTCTCTTGAACCTGGTTTCTCTATGCAGAATTCTCTAGAGAAAAACACTCTGTGGATCTGTCTCCCTCTGTCCTCATGGCAACCAACCTGAATGTACTCCTCAAGCTTCCTAATGACCTCCCTGTGAATCTCTGGTTGACTTAATTTCCCACTCCTAAGGAGGCCACTCCAATGTCCTTCTACTTTCCCCCTTGTTCTTCCGGTTCCTCTCTCTCAGGAACTGCCTCACTTCCATCAGAGCTCAGAGTTCATGAGAACAATTAAACCTGCACACCCTGCATTTGTGCTCACACCTGCTCTCTCCTCCTCCTTCCTCCTGATAGAGCAGGGGAGAGCCTCTCCTGCTGAGTCCAGTCCCTGCCTGTGCCCTGAGTCACATGGCCCATATCTTCTTGAGAACCTCAATCAACGCCAGCCATTCCAGGGAATGTTAGCCTTTCCCTTTCTACTGGATCCTTCACAGCAGCTTTTGAGCCTGTTCAGATATCTTCCTTTAATGTTACTAAGCTCTCATCTCTACCTTCTCATTTTCTTCCACATCCTTTCCTCCATTTCCACACTCTACTCTCACTCCTTATCCCACTCTTCTGCCGCATGGCTCCCTCTAGGGTTACTGATGACCTCTGGGTTACTCAGTCCATAGAACATTTTCCAATTCTCATGTTACTGATGGCTCATATTTGCCTTTGGCATTCTCTCCTTCCAACACCCTCTTCTCTCTCTTTCTGAGAGTCCACATTCCTGATTTTCCTCCTGCCCTTCAACCACCTGTAACAGTTCCCTTGCTGATCTTTACAGATGGGACTTCTCTGAGCTCCATTCCTTTCACATGCTATATTAGTCTCCTAAGCCACACTCACCTTACTGGTGACTCCCACATTTATGTCTCCACTTCCAGTCTTCCGAGCCCCACATACTCGACCTCCTGCTCCACCTTTCCACTCGACTCTCAGAACTACCTCCAACACACGCTTGAAAAGTGAGCTCAGTGTTCAGGGATCTATCCTGGGAGACATTCAACATTTTGCTTCGAATTCCTCCTCCGTTGCTCCCTGGCTCTATAATTGTTGAGCCAGCCAGAAACCTCATAATCATTGCCTTGAGTTCTTCTCCCTCTTTCTCACCTCTTCCCAAAATCTAGTGCCAAATCCTGCAAGTTTGATCTACTAATCTCTAGATTATGGCCACTTTTCCTTATTTCTGCTGCCGTGACCCTAGTCCAATCTGTAATTCTCACTCCACAGTCTCACTCAATCACCTTCTAAATCCAATTCTGATCTCAACCCCTTTTCTCCACCCAGCAGCAAGAGTGATCTTTCATAAGTAATGTGATTGTGGCACCTTCCTCAAGCTTGCAATTTTACCACATCTTCAACATGTCCCTCAAGGTCTCTCCTCATCTTTAGTCACATTTATCACTCTTTTCCCCATGGCTCTCCTGCAGCCCACTGACTCCACCAACTTTCTCTTGGTTTTTCCCACTCTCCCACGCCTTCCTGGCTCAGTCTTCAGCCCATATGTCCTCCCTGCCAGGAATCTGTTAAGTCCCCTCTTCTTTTTCCTGTCCACTCACCTAACACGCTTTGCCTGGAACCATAATCTTCTATGCTTCTCCTGACTGTGGAGAAGGATTAGGCCAGGTGGACATTTATTCACCATGTCACATTTGTAATTAAATACTTAACAGTGTGACTGTGGTGTGGAAGTTCCACAGGACAGAGACCATGTCTATCTTCAATGCATAGGGGACCCTGGTAAATATTTACTGAAAGAAAATATAAACTGTGGCTATCAATACAAATATAAAGCCCAGAAAAGAGGCTGGGGACAGACTTGAAAGCATAGCCATATGGAAGGAAGGGAAAAGTGAGACCCTCCAGAAGAAGTGTGTAGAAAGCAGCCAGGAGCACATTGGTGGGAAACGTTTGCTTCTAAACAGCGGGAGGGGCAAGAAGGGTCGGGAAAGAAGACAGAGGAGTCAAGAGACGAGAGGACAATGTACCTCACAGAAGAAAGATACAACTTCAAGAAGGCAAGGTGTGGTGTCAAAATCTGTAGTGACATCAAAGAGGATGAGGCCTGGAAGGTGTCCCTGATGGTAGCGCTCATGAGGCAGCAGACATGAAACTATATTTAAGGTTCTGAGATGCACAGAAATAGGAAATAAGACTTCCTCCACCAAGTCCTTCTGAACACCAGCTCTTTTTTTTTTTTAAGAGAGAGAGAGAAAATCAATTTTTATTGAGTTTTTCACATGGCTTTTGTTGCTCTGACACTTAGTTGTGTAAGTGGGTGCTGGGGTTTGAACGCATATACTCGCACATCCTGGGCAAGCGCTGTAACCACCGAGCCACCGCTCCAGCCCCCTGAATACCAGCTCTTGATGACCATCTCTTCTCTGAGTATATAGAAAATAGATTCTTCCTTTTACATGACATACAGAAATAAATTAAAAGCATATAATATTCCACGAGGTCAGTACTATTAGCACCCCCATATTACTAAGAGGGAAACTAAGGTTTAATGTGATTAACTAATCTGTCAAAGTTATGTAGTGGGTTGTATCCTGGATTTCAAGTCTTTGCTCTCAATCTTGACATATAGGGCCTTACAATGTAGGTCCCCCCTCATATGTCTAATTTGTTTCTCAAGTTTGACTCAGTATAGGGCAGGAAACTTTTGTTTTTATTTGAGCTTTATGATTATACATAGTAGTTGGGTTCATTCTGACAAACTAGTACATGCATGGAAATCAGTTTTGGTTCATTATCCCTCCCCCTTTCCTTTTCCCTCTCATCCTTTCTCCCGTTTCCCCTTCTCTTTCCTCTACTTTACTAAATGTCCTTTATCTATTAATGTGTATTTGCTCGGTTCTCTATGTAACCTTATCCTTCCCTCCAACTTTCCTTTATTTCACTCTTGCTTCTGCATAAGAGAAAACATTGGACCTTTAAGTTTCTGAGTTTGGCTAATTTTACTTAGCATGGTATTCTCCATTTCCATCCATTTACTGTCAAATGCCATAATTTCATTCATAACTGAGTAGAGCTCTATAGTGTGTGTGTGTATGAATTTCTTAATCCATTCATCTAATGACAGGCATCTGGGTTGATTACATAATTTAGCTGTTGTGAATTGTGCTACTGTAAACATTGATGTGGCTGTGTTGCTGTAGTATGCCAGTTTTAGATCTTTTGGGAAAATGTGCAGGAGTGGGATAGCTGGTGGTTCATATGGTGGTTCCATCCCTAGGTTTTTGAGGAATCTCCATACTGCTTTCCAGAGTAGTGGTACTGGCCTGCAGTCCCACCAACAATGTGCAAGTATTCCTTTCTCCTCACAACCACCTCATCAGCATTTATTATTGTTTGTAATTTTTTTTAGAGAGAGTCTATATTTATTTATTTTTTCATCTTTTGTGTGTGTGTGTGTGTGTGTGTGTGTGTGTGTGTTTCTGACACTTAGTTGTGCATGTGGTGCTGGGGTTCGAATCCAGGTCGTCACACATGCCAGGCAAGCACTCTTCCCCTGAGTCACCTTTCCAGTCCCTTGTTGTTCGTATTCTTGATCTTTGCCATTCTGGCTGGAGTGACATGAAATCTTAACGTCATTTTGATTTTGCCTTTCCAGCAGGGGCCTTTTCCGATCCATATCTGTGTGTCTTCTCTTCCAGCACAGCGACTTAAATTTAGTAGGTACCCTGTTAAACATGGCAGTTACAACACATGACCTAATCCATTTTTCTTTTTTTTAAAGAGAGGAACAATGAGGGAGAGAGAGAAAGGGAGAAAGAATCAATTTTTATTGAGTTTTCCATATGTCTTTCATTGCTCTGAGACTTCGTTGTGTATGTGGTGCTGCAGTTTGAACTCGCGTAGTCAAGCATGCCAGGCAACCGCCGTAACCATCGAGCCATCACTCCAGTCCCTAATCCATTTTTCTTAACACTGGTCCTGCTTAAAAGGAAAGACAAGGTCATTTTCCTCTCCTCTGCTTTCCCCCTTCTACCCAAGCCTGCCTTCCTGAGAAGAAAGACAATGATGTATGCCTTCTAATGTATTTCTCTCTCTACAGAAACCTAACAGAACCCACTACCAGATACATTAATGAGTAACATCTAAGAAGAAGAGTTGGCCATGAGTTTTCACCAGGACACATGGAAACAGCCCATCTGCAATTTACCTAAGTTGTATTTGCATTTCTAAGTATCTTAAACACACCAATACTAAGAAATGGCCTCTCCTTTGATATCAGTGGCATAATTATTAGTTTCCTCAGTGGTGATGTTCTGAAACATGGCCTCAAAATTCTTTGGCAAAGCTTTCTTCAAGAGTTGAAGTCTATATATTATCCCCTCCTTTTGAATCTAGGAATTCAAAGAAAAGTTGTATTATGACTGCTTCTAGACACAGACCGTAGGAAATGGTAGCTTCCATGATCTCTGTCCTGAGGTCTTGTTCTAAGGACCTATCATTCTGTGAGGCAGCCCATGAAACCCCTGGAGAGACCTTTGAAGAGGAAAAACTGAGGCTCCCAGTGCCCAGCCCATGGCCCTGACTGAGCCTCTGACCTCCAGCCAACCTGCCAGCCAGGTGGGTCATCCCAGAGGCAGAGCCTCCAGACTCCAGCCAAGGCTTGCAATCAACACTGCATAGAGCAGAGACAGTTGCCCAGCACAACTGTTCCCAAAGACCTCACCCGTTGAAACCATGAGAGCAAAATGATGGTTGTTTTAAGCCATTAAATTTTGGGTTTATTTGCTCTGCAGTAATAAATAACCGGAAGAGCCATGCAATTGTTGATGAAGTATGAAAGTAGCCAGAGGGTCAGGGACTGCTCATATTCTACCTTCTAGTCTCACCCCTTTGAAGCCTCCTTCACTTCTGACTTAGAGACAGCAAATGGGGCCTCTTCCCACAGCCATTACAGGGACCCCATCCCCCCAGGTTAATGGTGTGTGATCAGCAAAGAAGATGAGCAAACTTCACCCAATTAGTGTTCAAAGTCTAGGACATGGTGGATAACAAAGTCTCCACCCACCGCTGTTACTTTATAAATGTGCCTGTAGAATAAGATGCCAGGCTTTTGTAGTATCTTGAAAGATGCTCATCCTGTTGTGGCCTTGGGGGATAAAGCCAATCCCTGTGGCCATGTGTTGTGTTAGCTGAGGGACGAGGCAAATGCCAATGTAATGGGACAATGGGAGCTGGGGCCTCAATGCATGAAAACACTGCTGCTGTGACGATGATGAAGGCCTCTTTGTCCAGGGATTCTGTGTGGAACAGAACTTGGAGCAGGAAGGGAGCTCTGCCTTACCAACTAGGCTGGTCACCTCTCCAAACCTGAGAGGGGAAGGGGGCTTCCCTGGGCAGAAGTAGGACAGAGTAGCTGCTGCCCCTTCTCACCTGGATCATCTGTTCTTGTGGGCATGCAGTGTCTAGGTCTCAAACCCAGCTAAGACATGTTTGGGGAAAGCTACTCCCTGCCAGGTGGTGGGTTAAGCTGTCAGTTCATGGCAGCCATCGGGAGAGGGCTTTGTATGATCAGTGGACAACTTGGAAGCTGGCTGTTAAGGAACTAAGCAATTGTACTCTGTTTGGACCAGGACTAATCAAAGCTCAAAAGCAGCCCCCAAGGGGAGAAGACAGCCTGAACATCCTCCATATAGAACAGAAGGCAAAAGCATCGTAAGCGGTAAAAAGGGGACTTTGTGAGCACCTGGGAGTTTGTGCTCAGCACAGCTTTTGCTCTGAGTGCTATATTGCTTAAAAGAAGGACATGAGCTCGGCGTAGTGGCACATGCCTGTAATCCCAGCAACCTGGGAGGCTGAGCAGTGGGATCACATCTTCAAGGCCAGCCTCAGCAACACAGTGAGGCCCTGTCTCAAAATAAGAAATAAATAAAGGGGATGTGGCTCAGCAGTTAAGTGCCCAGGGGATCAATCCCCAGTACCAAAAAAGAAAAAGAAAAAAGATATAAAATTGATATTCTCTCTTTCTTCACATATATTTCTCAGTTCCATCACTGTTGATATGAAAAATACCTATTCTTTTTATTTATTTTGAGCCAAAAAACCATGAAGCAACAATATGAAATGGGTGTTGAAACAGTGCGTTAGTCAGCTTTCCATCACTATAACAAATAACCAAGATGATTGATCAACTTATAAAAAGAAAATTTCTTTTGGCTCACAGTTTTGGAGGTTCCATTCCCGATCAGTTGGTGTCATTGTTTTGGGCTTGTGGAAGCACATCATGATGGGATCGTGTGGTAGAGCAAAACCACTCATCTCAAAGGAGACCAGGGTCCCAGGATTGCCTTCAAGGACACACCTCACCAACTCCCATAGGGTCCTGACTCAGAGTTTCACCAGCTCTTAACAGCCAATTGCTAACTTCAGTTTGAGCCACATTGATAGAATTATAATCTTCAGATGAAGAGGTGGATGTAGCTTCCTCTCTGGTGCTTTGGGACCCTGGCAAAAAAATGGAGAACACTCAGGGGTTAGTTCACAAAGACATTGACCTTGTCCTTGACCTCACAAACTTAAATCCGGATCCAGCTGGGCCATTTTGAAGCTGTGGGATTAGGGGGGAAATGGGAAATAAATCCTGACAGTAAGTTTGATTTCTCTGAAATGTGGAGGTCTGATATGTCAGGCTGGGAAGTCTCCACTTGCTTATATTAGAAGATGATAGGGAGCCATTGGAAGTGCTAGAGGATGGTGGTATCTTCTACCATAATTGGGATCACTTCTGATCTAGGCTTGGATGGGAGGTGGCAACCTCAGAGCCCTTCAGAAGCATCCTACTTTCTGAGAAGAATTTCTGTTCCTGAGTTCTACCTCATAGCAAGTTCTAGAAAGTCCTTCTAGAGTGCTGGGAGGAGAGGCCCTGGATGACCAGATGGGGGCCTCTTACGATTCCCTGCCCCACCCTCTTATCTTCCTCCACTCCATCCTGACTCACAGGAGCCTCTGAATGGCTTTGTTCCTGTCTCCCGTGGGAACACGAGGCCATTGTGCCCGGTGATGAATAGGAGCGAGAAGTAGCGCACAAATACGGGTCAGGCCAGGAGCAGTGGTGCACGCCTGTAATCCCAGTGGTTTAGGAGGCTGAGGCAGGAGGATCACAAGTTCAAAACTATCCTCAGCCACTTAATGGGCACTAAAAGACTTAATAAGAACCTGGCTCAAAATAAAATATTAAAAGAGCTGGGGATGTGGCTCAGTGGTTAAGCACCCTTAGGTTTAATCCCTGGTACAAAAATAAACAAACAAACAAAAAACCCAACAAATACAATTCAGGCCCAAACTCAAAAGGAAGCCCTGATTCCTCTGCCTATTGGGACTCAGGGGCAGAGAATGTTCCTCGCTAGAGAAGTTGACTCCACAGTCCTTCTGGAGCAGAGTGGGAGTGCCCCCAACTAAACACACTGTGCGTGAACACCCGGAATCAAAATCAGAGCCAGCGTTTGGAACGGTGATGCCAAAGGCCCTTCACCATATGGAAGCACATTCTCCTTCGTGGCCTTCCCTGGACCATGTGACACGCACAGCCAGGTTAGTGCAGATACTCAGCCCAACACGACCTTGACCAACTGCCTCTGACAAATTGCTTAGCATCTCTGACCTTCAAACTCTTCATCTGGGAAACAAGAAAAATAACCTGCTCTCCAGCCTCATGTGGTCGCTTGTAAGGATTATGTGAGATGAAGTTATATAAACTCAGGGTGGTATTATCATCGTTGTCACGTGACATGTTTCTTAACTCATTGAATCATTAAATAGTTATTATCCTGGGAGTTTTAAAATATAATGTGCAGGTTTCCATTAAAGCTTAAAGATACACTTGAAAGATATTTTACAATTGAGGTTCATAGAGAAAAAAAGAAACAAGCAAAAATTAGCCAGGGAAATTATAAAAGGGAAGATTAATGGGTACAGTGTGAAGATTTAGCCCATCAAGTGGAAAATCATTCTAAAGTAATAAGTTGAAATTAAGTGTGGGCCTGTTAACCAAGAATCCATCAGGCAGAGGACAAAGTTCAAAAATAAACTCACATTAAAATCAGTTGTGTAGAGGCTGGAGCGGTGGCTCAGCTGTTATGCGCTTGCCCGGTATACGCCAGTACAGGAGTTCAAACCCCAGCACCACGTATACATCGAGGTCTCAGAGCAATGAAGGCCACATGAAAAACTAAATAAAAATTGTTTCTCTCTTTCCCTCTCTCTCTCTTTCTCTCACTGTCCCTCTTCCTTTAAAAAAAAAAAATCAGTTGTGTAGGGGCTGGAGCAGTGGCTTGGCGGTTAGGGCGCTTGGCCAGCATGCCCGAGTACATGGGTTCAAACCCCAGCACCCACGTACATAGCTAAGTCAGAGCAACAAAAGTCATAGGAAAAGCTCAATAAAAACTGTCTCTCTCTCTCATTCACTGTCCGTCTTTAAAAAAATATAAAAAAGCAGTTATTTAGACTATGTTAAAAGTTACATTTTTAAAATGAATAATAATGGATTTTTAGTAAACAATTTTGATTTGTTCATCTGAAAAAAAATTTGAATTTTTACCTTATTTCTTATACCAGCATAAATTGTAGCTATATCAATATTGATAAATTTAAAAATTCAGGCTCTGAGAGCACAGCAAAAGTAGGACCCGGAGGGATATTTATACCTTAAATAGATCTACAAGAAAAGAAGTAAGTTTCAAAATCAATGAACCAAGCAAGCATTTCACGGTCTTAGGAGAAGAACTACAGAATGGACCCAAACAGAGCAGAAGGCAGGAAACGATGGAGACAGCATGGAAAGGACAGCCACAAACACGAGGTCGAGGGGCCTTCGAAGCCAGCAGTTGGCCCTTCGAAAAGTCCGGTTCTTTCTAACAAAACCATAAAACCTGGCAGAGAAGACGAGGGGGGAACTGTTAGGCTGCGGGGCGTTGGGTGGGAAGGCTGTCAGAGCCCGGTGTGGCGGCTGGCGTTCCCTTGGCCTCCTCCTGCTTCACTGTTCTCCACGCCACTCACCGCCATCTGGCTTTCGGCTCCCTGTCCTCTTTATTTGCTTGTAGACAAAAGCAAACTAGATGAAAGCTGTATCCCCAGAAGCAGAGAGGTCCCCACTCATAGGAGGTGCTCAGAAATATCCACCCAGTGATTGCTAAAGAAGGCGGGGGTGCTGTTTTTAACATATGAAGAGTCCCTAAGGATGGATTTAAAAAATAAAAAAGGATGCCATTAGAAAGCTCATTGAAAATGAAATACAAGTAGCTCATACACATGAAAAGATGTTCAATTCCTTACACAATATGGGAGATGCAGGTAAAAATAGATAAGATACTTTTGTGTGTGTGTGTTACTGGGGATTTAACCCAGGGGTACTTTACCACTCAGCTACGTCCACAACCACAAGCCCTTTTTAAGATTTTAGGACAGGGCCTTGCTAAGTTGCTGAGGTTGGCCTCTAGCTTGCGATCCTCAGGACTCAGCCTCCCAAGCCTGCGATTTTAGGAGTGTGCCACCACACCTGGCATAAGATACCTTTCTTTTTCTTTTTCTTTTTTACCACTTGCGTTGGCAAGTAATTAAAGCAAATGAAAAAGAAAAAGAAAGAGAGGTTGAGAACACACATGATTCTAACTGAAGAAGAGTTAATGGAAGTTGATTAAGCCATATTTATCAAAATTACAAAGGCCTGTATCCAGTGACCATTAGGTCATATTTATCAAAATTATGAAGACATATGCTCATTTTGCACATGTTTGTTTAAAGACACTCATTTAAAGATACTCCTTGAGCAGGGTCCATAATAGAAAAAAAAATGGAAGCCGTTTAGAAATCTATCAACAAGGAACTGTTTGAATAATTTATGGTACCTTCATGCAATGAAATTCTTCACATCCATTAAAATGAACAAGACTGTGCTATGTGTTCTGATCTGGAAATGCTTCCAAGATGTGCTGTTAAATGAAAAAAAGATGCAGAAGAGTGTGGCTAGGGTATCACCATTTGTGTATGCTTGTGCAGGCGTACGCAGAATGACACATTTTTTAAAAAAAAGGTAAT
>PVKS010008394.1:0-68509 GCA_004027875.1 Aplodontia rufa | reverse complement strand
TATTTCTATATCTAATCTATTATTTGAGAATATTCAATTCTGCTATCAAAGAAAACAAAATGAAGAGACAACACTTGGAAGAAAGGTTAGGTATAGATAATGAGTAAGCCAGTTGCCTGTGAGAACCAGATACGATTCATGAGACGAGTCCAGTGGGTAGTGAATTAGTAACCTGTGCGACGTTTTATGATAAAAACAATGGAGCCAACAGGAGTGGAACCCCTGGAAACTGTGTTCCTCTTCTGGGTGATAAAATGATAAAGTAGCCAATGAAATGCTTACCATAAAAGCCAGGAGGGTTGAGCCTGGAAGAGTGAAAAGTGGAGGGATTCTGGGGTTCCTTGAGCTGAATAGTGGGTAAATGGTTGGTTATGCTGTATTTTGGCCTGTAGGTTTCCAGTACCTTTAAACTAAAATGTTTTATTTTAAATTAAGCTATTTTTCTGATTCATAAAAACAAAAGCATTATACATCCTCATGGGGTACCCTGTGGTATTTTGATACATGTATGTCATGTTTAAATCAGGTTAAGCATGTGGATCTTCTCAAACATTTATCATGTCTTCATGGTGAAAGCATTCAAACTCCTTCCTTCTAGCTTTTTGAGATACACGTTGAGGTTTTTTAATCTATAGTCAGGCTACTGTATAATAGCACAGCAGAAAATACTCCTATCTAATTGTAACTTAGTACCTGTTGATTAACCACACTGCCTCCCCTGCCTGACTCTCCAAAGCTTCTGGTGACCACTGTTCTATTCACAGTTTCTGTGAGTGAGATCATGCATTGCTTGGCTTCCTGTGCTTAGCTTATTTCACTTAACATCATGACCTTCAGGTCAATCCATGTTATCGCAAATGACAGGATTTCGTTCTTTTTTATGGGTAAATAGTATTCCATTGTGTATTGTACCATGTTTTCTTTATCTCCTCATCAGTTGATGGACACTTAGGTTGTTTCCATTTCTTGGCTATTGTGAATAGTGCTCCAGTAAGCATGAGAATGGACGTGTGTCTTCAACATATTGATTTCATTTCCTTTGGAAATACACCTGGGAGTGGGGTTGTTGGATTATATTGTTGTTCCATTATTATTTTTTTAAGAGAAAGAGAGAGAGAATCAACTTATTTATTTATATATTCATCAGGCCTTTGTTTCTCTGACATTAGTTGTGTATGTGCTGGGATCTAAACCCAGGTCCTAGTGCATGCCAGGCAAGAGCTCTAACTGCTCAAACACTTCTCCAGCCCTGTTATTAATTTTTTGAGGAATCTTCATACTTTTTTCATAGTGACTATACTAATTTATATTGCCACTGGTAGTGTGCAAAGGTTCCTTTTTCTCCACATTCTCCCCAGAATATGTTATCTTCTGAATTTTTGATATTAAGTGTTCTTACTGGTGATACCTCATTGTGCCTTTGATTTTCATTTTCCTGATGATTAGTGATGTTGAGCATTTTGTCATGTACATGTGGGCCGTTTTGTATGTCTTTTGAGAGCTGTCTGTTTACATTTGTTGCCCATTTTTAAAATTGGGATGTTTGCTATTGAATTTTAGAGATCTTTATATATTCTGGTTATTAACCCCTTGTCCCTTGTCAGATATATAGTTTAAAATATTTTCTCCTATTCTGTAAGTTGTCTCTTTACTTTTATGAATTTCCCTTCACTGGGTGGGAACGTTTTAATCTGATATAATCCCATTTCCTGTGCTTTTGCAAAGGTCTTGTTAAAAAGAATCCTTGTCTATGCTGTGTCCTGAAGTATTTATCCCATGTTTTCTTCTAGTAATTTCATTTAATCTTTAATCCATTTTATTTTTATCATTTTATTTAAAGAGGGAGAGGGTGGGGGGCAGGGAATCAGTTTTTATTTATTTTTCATCTGGTTCTGTTTTCTCTGACACCCAGTTGTGTGTGTGGCACTGAGGTTCAAACTCAGGTCCTTGTGCATGCCAGGCAAGCACTTCAGCTGCTTAGCCAGTGCTTCAGTCCCTTTTTAATCCATTTTGAGTTGATTTTTTTTTTAAGTGGTGAGAGATAGGGGTCTAGCTTTGTTCTTTGGCTTGTGGATAGCCAATTTTTCCAGCACCATTTATTGAAAATTGTCCTTTTCCCAATGTGTGTTCTTAGCACCTCATCAAAAATCTGTTGGCTGCCAGATACTCAAGGGTCAAACATTTTCCCTCATTTGTGAAGGCTAGAGCAAGACCCAGGCTTGGGGAAAGGGTCAATCTTATGTACAGGACTCACAAAGTCGAAGCAATACATAATCTAGGGGAACCATAGCTATGTAGAGGTGGGGAGGAAAGAGGTGGGAGGGAGAGGAGAGGGAGGAATGATAGGGAAGGATCTAGGGGGGGAATCAACAATGTAGCTTACTCTACTTCCCTGAGAAGCCAAATACTTATGCAATCATTTAATTCTGAAAACGTACAATCTTTTATTTAATATATATATATATTTAATACACACACACACACACACACACACACACACTATATTTTAAAGTCAGGTAGTGTAATGCCTCTTGCTTTATTTTTTTCTCCCTCTAGTTTGCTTTGGCTATTTGTTTTGTTTTGGCACTATACAAATTTTAGGATTTTATTTCTAGTTCTGTGAAGAGTGTCTTTGGCATTTTGATAGGGATTGCATTGAACCTGCAGTTCACCTTGGATAGTATGGCAGTTTTAACAATGTCGATTCTTTCAATGTATGAACATGGGATGTCTTTGTACTTTTTTGGTATCCTCTTCAATTTCTTCTATCAATGTTGTAGAATGTTTATTATAGAGCTCTTTCTCCTCTTTGGTTAGATTTATTCTTAGTTAATTTTTTTGGTAGCTATTTTAAGTGGAATTGCTTTCTCTTTCAGATAATTTGCATTGGTATATAGCAACTCTACTGATTTTTGTATGCTGATTATATATCCTGCACTTTTGCTGAATTAATTTCTTAGTTCTAATGATCTTTTTTTTGGTAGACTGTTTAGGTTTTCCATCTGTAAGATCATGCCATTTGCAAACACTCTAACCATTTAACTTCCTCCTTTCTAATTTGGATGTCCTTTGTTTCTTTCTCTTTCCTGATTGCTCTGAGTAGGACTTCTAGTACTATGCTGGATAAAAGTGTTGAAAGTGGGTATCCTTGTCTTATTCCAGATCTTAGAGAAAAAGCTTTTAGATTTTCACTATTCTGCATAATATTGTCTGTTGGCATATTATACATGATATTTATTATGTTGAGGTATCTCCCTTCTATACCTAATTTGTTCAGTGATTTATCATGAAGGACTGTGGAATTTTATGCCTTTTCAGCATGAATTGAGAGGACCCTATGTCTTTTGTATCTTATTCTGCTCATATGGTGTATCATATTTATTGATTATTTGTGTTGAACTGTTCTTGCATTCCTGGGATTCATCCCATTTCATTAGAGTGAATTAACTTTTTAGTGTGTTCTTGAATTTTGTTTGCTTTTATTTCGTTGAGAATTTTTGCATATATGTTCATCAAGGATACTGATCTACAATTTTTTTTTTTTACTATGTCTTTGTCTGGTTTTGGTAACACTGGCCTTGTAAAATGCATTTGGGAGAATTCTTCCTCTTCAATTTTTGAAGAATTAGTGTTCCTTCTTCTTTAAATGTTTAGTAGAACTCAGCAATGAAGCTGTCTGGTTCTGGGCTTTTTTTTAATGGGAGATATTTTATTAATGAATTAATCTCAGTACTCTTTATTTGTCCAGGTTTTCTGCTTCTTGATGATTTGATCTTGGTGAGGTGTAAATGTTTAGGAATTTGTCTATTTCTTCTAGGTTATAGAATTTGTTGGCATGTAGTTATTCATGATAATCTGTAATGACTCTGAATTTCTGTGGTGTCAGAAATACACCATGGATGTGGTGTCTCCCTTCTTACATTTGATTTTATTTGAGTCTTTGCTTTTTCTTAGCCTGGCTAAGGGCTCATAAATTTGTCTTTTTGAAGAACCACCTCTTCATTTTGTTCATCTTTTGGATTTTTTTAAAAAAAGTCTCTATTTTATCTATTATGCTCTTATTTTTATTGTTTTTTCCCTTCTACTAATTTGGATTTGATATTTTTTTTCTTATTTTCCTAGTTCCTTGGGATGAAGCAATAGGTCGTTTGAGATTTTTCCTCATTTGGATATCTGTGTTGATTGCTATAAATTTCCCTCTTGCTCCTGCTTTTGCTGTATCCCATAGGTTTTGATACGTTGTGTCTCCATTTAGTTGTTTCATAAAATTTTTATATTTTTTCTTGATTTGCTCCTCGATCAATTGGTTTTTCAAGAGTAAGTTGTTTAATTTCCATGTACTTAGTTTCAAAAGTTTTTCTTTTTTATTTCTAGTTTTATTGTATGGTGGTTGGAAAGGATGCTTGATATAATTTCAGTTTTTAAACATTTGTTGAGAATTGTTTGTGGCCTATTATATAATCTATCCTGGAAAATGTTCCATGTGCTGATGAGAAGACTGTGTGTTCTGCAGTGGTTGGGTAGAATGTTCTGTAGATGTTAGTTAGGTCCACTTGGTCTAGGGTGCAGTTTAAGTCTGCTGTTTCTTTATTGATTGTCTGTCTGGATGATAGGCCAATTGCTGAAAGTGTAGGGTTAAAGTCCCTTACCATTATTGTGTTGGAGTCTGTCTCTTCCTTTATTCTAATATTTTCTTTATATAGTTGAGTACTCTAATGTTGGGTGCACATATATTTAGAGTAATTTTTTTCTGTTGAATTGACCCCAAAATCATTGTATAATAACCTACTGTTATGATTTGGGCCTGGAATGTTGCCCAAAGGCTCATGTGTTCAAGACTTGATTCCTAATGCAGCAGTTTTCACAAGTAGGGCTTTTAGGAAATGATTTGATCATGGAGGCTCTAGCCTCATTAGTGGATTAATCCACTAACTGATTAATAGTTTGAATGGACTGTTGGGAGGTGGTAGAAACTGCAGAAGGTATGAGCCAATTGAAGGGAGTAAGTCCTTGGGGGCCATGCCGCTAGGCACTATATCTTGTCCCTAGTCCTGACCTCCCTTCTCTTTCTCTTTCTCTGCTTCCTGGCTGCCATGAGGTGAGCAGTTCGGCTCTGCCACACTCTTCTGCCATGAGGGTCTGCCTTACCACAGTCTCAGAATCAATGTATCCAAGTGACCATACTGAAACCTCTGAAATTGTGAGCTAAGAAATGTATTTCCTCCTGTAAATCAATTATCTTAGGTATTTGTCACAATGATGAAAAGTTGACTAACATGCCTACCTTGACTCCTTTTACTGTTTTTTATTTAAAGTTATTTTTATCTGATATAGATATGACTACTTTTGCTTTCTTTTGGATTCCATTTGCATAGAATATCTTATCCCATCCCTTCAATTTCAGCCTATTGTGTGTGTCCTTGGAGGTGACGTTAATCTCTTGTCAGCAACATGTAATTTGTTGCTTTTAAATCCATTCAGTCACTATGTGTATTTATTTATTTATTTTTAGAGAGAGAAGGAGAGCAACAGAGAAAGAATAAATTTTTATTTATTTTTCTATCTGGTCTTTGTTTCTCTGACACTTAGTTGTGTATGTGGTGCTAGGGTTTGAACCCAGATCCTTCCGCATGCCAGACAAGTGCTCCAACTGCTGAGCCACCACTCCAGGTTCCACTATGTGTATTCTAATTGGAGAATTTATTTCATTTATATTTAAGGTAATTACCAATAGGAAAGCTCTTACTTCAGTCATTTCCTAGTTTTATTGTAGTTCCTTTCTCACTCTCTTATTTTTCTTTGTGCTTCAGTGATTTGCTCTAGTAGTGTTTTGATTCCCTCATTGTTTTTGGTTTGTAGATTTTTGATTTGTGGTTGCCATAGGCTTACAAAAAGTATCCTTTAATTATAACAATCTGTTTTTTCTTTAAAAATTTTTGTTATATATGACAATAAAATATACAATGACATTATTATAAAAGCATGGAATACAATTTCAGTTCCCAGTATTTCCCCTTCTCCTCCCTTCCTTCTATCCCCTGTTCTCTTCCCTCTTCTCTACTAGTCTTTGTTATTTACTAATAGCTTTTGTTTTGTTTAAATTAGAGTCTTGTCAGCAAAATCTATGTTCCTAGCAGCTCAATTTACAATAGCTAAATTATGGAAACAACCCAGACGCCCTTCATGGGATGAATGGATCCAAAAACTGTGGTACATATACACCATGGAGTTCTACTCAGCAATTAGAAACAATGATATTGCAGCCTTTGAAGGTAAATGGATGGCTATGGAAGAAATCATGCTGAGTGAAGTCCGTCTAACCCAGAGAACCAAGGGTCGAATGTCTTCACTCATCTGTGGAAGCTGAAGCTAGACCCTGGCCAGTGAGAAAGGTGGTCAACTCTCATGTATTAAACCCAGAAAAGGTGTAGTGACATACAACCTAAGGCATTTGTAGAATTGTATTGGTAAGGAGGGGGGAGGGATAAGGGTGGGAAATTAGGGGGGGCTTTAGGGGGTAAATCTAATTTTCAGAATATATATATATCATATTGAATATATATATCATATGTTGGAAGCATTTTTGATCAACAAATTTCTTAATAAAAAATAAATTTAGTGTCTTGTGTATATACATGCTGGTGAGACTCACTGTGGTATATTTATATATGCACATAGAAAAGTTAGGTCTGATTCATTCCATGAACTTTCCCTATCCCATCCTTTGTCTCTTGCTTTCATTCACCTTTGGTTGCTCCTCTTATTGTTCTTCTATTCTTGGTTGTTGTTTTTTTTTTAATCCCCCTCCTTATTTTGTATTAGCTTCTGCTTATCAGAAAAAACATTCAGCCTTTGACTTAACTGGCTGATTTCACTTAGCATGTTTAGCTCCGGTTCCATGCATTTGCTGGCAAATGCTGTAAAGTCATTCTTCCTTATGACTGATACACCACTTTGTGTATACGCCGCATTCACATTTTCTTTATCCATTCATCTGTTGCTTGGCACTGAGGCTGGTTCCACAGCTTGGCTGTTGTGAATTGTCTTGCTATAAACTTTGATGTGGCTGCATCACCGCATGTTGCTGACTTAAAACCCTTTGACTATATACTGAGGAGTGGGCTAGCTGGATTAAATGGTGTTTCCATTCTTAGTTGTTTGAAGAATCTCCACACTGCTTTCCAGAATCATTGCCTCAATTTGGAGTCCCACCAATGATATATGAATGTACTCCCACATCCTCGCCAACATTTACCGTTACTTGTGTTCTTGATAATTGCCATTCTGACTGGATTGAGATTAAATCTGTATAGTTTTAATTTGCTTTTCTTTAATTTCTAGTGATGTTGAACATTCTTTTCATATATTTGTTGACTGTTCATATTTCTTCTTTTTAGAAGTGTTTGTTTAGTTCCTTTCCCCGTTTATCAGTTAGGTTATTGGGGGGCGTTTAAGTGTTTTGAGTTCTTTGTGTATCCTGGATATTAATGCCCTGAGGAGTAGAGCTTTTCTCCCATTCTGTAGACCCTCTTCATGCTCTTGATTGTTTTCTTTTCTGTGAGGAAGCTTTTCAATTTGATGTCATCCCATTAATTGATTTTTGTTTTAAAGAAAGAGGGACAGTGAGAGAGAGAGAGAAAGAGAGAATCAACCCTATTTAGTTTTTCATGTGGCCTTCGTAGCTCTGACAATGTGCTGTGTACATGGGTGCTGGGGTTTGAACTCGAGTACTCGCACATGCCAGGCCAGGGCTGTAACCGCCAAGCCATGGCTCCAGCCCCCTATTAATTGATTTTTAATTTTACTTCTTGCACTTTGGGAATCTATAATAAGCTATTTTGAAATGATAGCAGCTTAGATGATGGTAAAGATAAGAAACAAAAATGAAACAGAAAATATACTATTAAAAGCTCTATACTTGCATTACCCATCTTGAATATTTTGATAGTACATTTTATACCTTTCTGTGTTGTGCATCTTTTAACATGTTACTACAATTCAGATGAATTTTTTTTTTCAAAGAGAGAGGGACAGTGAGAGAGACAGAAAGAATCCATTTTTTTTTTCAGTTTTTCATGTGGCCTTCGTTGCTCCAACACTTCATTGTGTATGTGATGCTGGGGGTTTGAACCCGTGGACTCACACAGGCAAGGCAGTGCCTCAACCGCTGAGACACTGTTCCAGCCCCAATTATTTTGTTTGTTTTAGTCTTTGTACTAAAGACATAAATGGTTTGTGTACCATGCTTACAATATTAGAGCATTCCAAACTTTTCTGTATGTTTACTCTTATTAGTGAGTTTTACATTGTCTGGTGTTTTCTTCTTACTCACTTATATCTTTCAGATTAAAGAAATTTAGCTTTGTGTGACAGAGTGGGGCTGAGGTAGGTCTGGTGGAGATATATTTTGATTTTTGTTTGTGTGCGAATGTGTTTATCTTCTTTATTTCTCAAGGATAATTTTCCTGGGTACAAAACACTTGGTTGGCAGTTTTTCCCTTCATTTCTTTGAAAATCTCATGTCATTTTCTTTTGACTTGTAAGATTTCTGCTGCAAAATCTGCTTTCAGGAGACTTAGAGAGCCCGTTGTGTGTGTGTGTGTGTGTGTGTGTGCTTCTCTTCTTTTATTGCCTTAAGAATCTTTTCTTTGTCTTTCACCTTTGAGAGCTTGATTATTTGTCTTGGGATAGACCTGGTTAAGTTAAATCTGGTGACGTTTGACCTTCCCAAGTCTGGATATTTGTACCCTTCTCTAGGCCTGAGAAGTTTTCTGTTATTGTCTCTGATTAAACTTTCTGCCCCTTTGGCATTCTCAAGTCCTCCTTGAAGTGCAGTAACTCAAATATTTGCTTTTTTTTTTTTTGAACAACCATACAAGTTTTTAACAAAATAATATAAAATGTATATATATTCTGGATATTGCAATTACCCCCAGGAGTGCCCCCCCCAATTACCCTCCCTTATCCCGCCCTTCCCCTTCCCACTATATCTCTAAAAAAAGTATTAGGTTGTAACACATTACATCTTATCTGGATTTAACACATGCTAATAGACCAACTTTCTCACTGTCCAGGGTCTAGTCCCCACCTCCACAGATCAAATATTTGCTTTTTAAATGTTGTTCAAATGTCCCATAAGCTTGATTCTTTCTTCTTTCTTCTTTTTCCTCCTCTGGCTGAATATTTTCATATAATCTGTTTCAAGCTAATTCTTCTGTTTGAGCTGTCCTGCCACTCACATCTTTCACGTTTAAATTTAATTTAGCCTATTTTTCAGGTTGAGGATTCTGTTTGATTTTTAAAATGCCTCTACCTCTCTGTTAGGTTTCTCTGTTATTGAATAAATTCTCTGTGTTTTCTTAAAGCTCACTGAGCTCCTTTAAAACAGCTTTTAAAAATTCTCTGAGCGTTTTCCCTTAGTAGTTACTATCTGATTGGTTTCTTTTATCTTATTTTGACAATTAGCTAAAGTCAGGGTTTCCTGAAAGCTCTTGATGTTGGTATGCAACATCATCTGGATATTGAAGGCTTAGGTATTTATTCCATTTTCATAATCTGGTTTTTTTTTTTTTTTTGTCTTTCTGATGACTATCTTTCCAGAAATTCAGACAGGTCCCCTATTTTTTTCTGAGCTTGTAATCATGTCTGCTATTTCAGCAGTAGATGGTGCCCTACTTAGAATTTTGCTGCAAATCTGCTGTTGGTGTGTTGTCAACCATAGAGGGTAATCTAAGCTCAGATTTGTCCCAAATCTACAGTTGATCAAGACCAGTGCAGTACTGGGGTAAGACAAAGGCCCACACTGTTATGGGCTGCCTACTGCCAAAGGGAAGTTGTGGCCCAAGATTGCTGCAAGCAGCCACAGTTGATAATGGCTGGATTGAAGTCTGAAAAACTGGGGCCACATGTCTTCCCATGACACCAGGCTGATACAGAGGTATTATCTATGGGTGCTGGCCTGGGTTTGGGGGTCTTTAGGATCTGCCCAGTGTTAGGTCTCACCACCCTGATATTGAGTTATAAGGAAAACTGCCCTGGCCAGTGAATGGAGTCTTGCTCCTTGCTGTGCTGCCTGAGTTTGGTATAGTATTGGTGAAGGCAGTCCTTTGACTATCAAGATGGATGCTAATCCGGATCATGTGTGAGTCTTATAGCTGCAAGGACCTGCACAATCTCAAGGCACACTGGGGTTCATGCTGCAGCTCGTGATGATGAGGGCCAAAACAAACCTGTGCCAAGGCAAGTTTAGAGCCTCTGTCTGCAAGCACTGCAGGGGACACTGTGCTGCCCATGGTTGGGGGATGGGCCATGGAAACAGTCCCTTGGCCACAGATGCAAAGCTGGGTCATGCCTAAGTCTTATAGCAGCAAGACCCACATAGTGGTGTGTGTGTGTGTGTGTATGTGTGTATGCACGACCTAGGTGCTCTCTAAGGCAATGATGCAGGCTGAAACTTGAGACAGTCCTGTCTGTGTGCTGGTCTCCAACTGATGCCAGGGAGGGTCTAGAGACTGTGTGAGTGCTGTCCTGGGGTTAAGGACCTTCATTTTCTCTTTGGTACTGGGTCTTCATGGCATGCCTGCATCTGAGCCCAAAGGCAAAGTTCTGTGCTAGGTTTTGTGTCTTGCTTCCCAGCAGGTGAGTAGTGCCCTCCGTTCTGCCACCTGAGATTGGTGAAGGCAGTTAGTGCCCCACCTAATGCAGTTCCAGTAGTTCAGTCTGCTGGTATTGGCCTGGCTTAGGGTCCGGGGCTCTTCCCAGCACTGTTTCACTGTGTCATGCTTGGTACTGGGTTTTAAACTAAGGACTCAATTCTCTTTCCTTCCTCTAAGCAGGAGGTGTCTCTACACTGGGTTTCTTTGAGTTGGGGGTTGGGGGAGGCAACACCTTCCTGTCTTCTTCAGTGCATTTTATTATTATTATGCTAAGTCCTGGCTTCCTTGACTCATGTGAAGGAAGTTTGGTGAGTGAATAACTGAATTGATGTGAGAGGATCACTAGAGGTTCTTGCTCAGCCACTATCTTGTAGTATCTCCTGTCATTTCCTGTATCTTTTATTTTATTTTATAATAAGAATGGGGCATTAATTAAAAGTGTTCACAATAATGATTCATGTAACCTTTATTTCGTATATAGCCTCTGTGTGCAACTGGAAGGAAATGTAGTCATGTTGCAAACTGAACTACATGAAGTAGAATTTTCTAAGTATCAAGGTCAGATGTATTTCCTTTTCTTTTTATTGTCACAATGACTCAAAAAATCATATTGCATTTTTGCTTCATGTTTGGGTCATGGTTTTCTTAGTTTTATACTCTTTCCCCTGCTAGAGTTTTTTTTTTTTTTTTTTATCCTTTTTTCCTGTGGACAAAGCATCTCATATTACTGGAACACTCCACTGCTTAATCTAACTATTAATGTGAATTTACTTCTTGAGGACTTACTCTCAGAGCTTTTTGATTTATTGTTTTAATTTAGACTGGGTACTTCCTAATTTGCTCCATAACTGTTATCCTGGGCTTTTCAAAAAGTCAAGCTACTGGATTATGTCTCTTGTTTATTGGATCTCATGTTTTCCTTTAATTTTTCAGGGTGTATATGTGTGTTTGTGTGTGTGTGTGTGTGTATGTATGTGTGTCTGTGTGTCCGTGTGCCTGTGTGTAGGTAGAGTTCAAACCCAGGGCACTGGGCATGCTGGGCAAATGCTCTATCACTGAGTTACATTCCAGCCTTATTTATTTATTTATTTATCTATCTATCTATCTATCTATCTATTTATCTATCTATCTATCTATTTATTTATTTATTTATTTAGAAATAGAGTCCCACTAAGTTGCTCCTGCCAGCCTCGAACTTGCAACCTTCCTGTGTCAGCCTTCTAAGTAGCTGAAATTACAGGAATGCGCTGGTTACTTTTAAAGGAATTTACTTTCCAAAAATATTGTATGGGAGATAATTTTTTTGAGTTCTGGTGTGTGAGGGAACATCAACCTTTTTACCTAACACTTTATTGAGAGCTTGGCTGTATACAGAATATTACATTCAAGATAATTTTTCCTGGGCTGGAGCAGTGGCTCAGTGGTTATGGTGCTTGCCCAGCATGTGCGAGTACACAGGTTCAAACCCCAGCACCCACGTACACAACTAAGTGTCAGAGCAATGAAAGCCATGTGAAAAACTCAATAAAAATTGATTTTCTCTCTCTCACTGTCCTCCTCTCTTAAAAAAAAATAATTTTCCCCTTAGAACATGGAGACCTATTTTTTTTTTTAACAACGATTGTTGTTGATTCATGTGACAACAATCTAATTTTTATTCCTTTATAGTTAACCTTGATTTTTTTTTTTTTTTTGGCTCAGGACAAATAGATCTTCCTCTTGTCCTTGGTTTTCAGAAATTTTATGTACCCTTATTTGGGTCTTTTTTATTTATCTGCTGTGAATTTGCTGAGTCCTTGTAGTCTAGAAAGCCATATATCTTTCTTCCTCTTTGGAACATTTTATTATTTAATTCATTTCTTTCCTTCTGTATTTTTACTATTTTCTCTTTTAGAAATCCATATGGGGGGATGCTTCCTAGATAAGCCCTCAGACTGACTTAAAAATTTGCTTGTATTTTCCATTTCTTTAGCTTTTGCGTTCCTTGACTGCTTTTATAGTCTTTCTAAAATTTAAAAATATTTGACCTATCTCTTATTGTTCCTTTTTTTCCCCCTTTTGTGGTACTGAGGATTGAACCCAGGAGTGCTTTACCACTGAGCTACACCCCAACAATTTTTAAATTTTTATTCTGAGACAGGCTCTTGCTAAGTTGCTGAGGTGGCGTTGAATTTACAATCCTCCTCACCCTCATGAGTCACTGAGGTTACAGGAATAAGCAGCTTCTTGTTCCTTCTTTATGGAGGCCCGTTCTCCGTTTTCTAAGCATTGTTATCTCAAGTCTTTCTAGGCTTTCTAATTAAAATTATTTTAAGTAGTCTTCTTATTACTTAATAATCTGTTTCCTTTGAGGTCAAATACTTGATTTGAGCATTTTAGTCCTTCTATTTTATGTCATTAATTTTTCCACTATTGTATATATATCTCCAGCCCTTTGAATAGAAGCTTTCATTATCAGCCTAAAACCAGTGGGTGTAGACTGGAAGCCTTTACTACAGTGTATATATTAGTCTACTTTCTGTTACTATAATGAAATACCTGAGGCTGAATACTTTATAAAGAGGTTTAACTCACAGTTTTGGAGGCTGAAAAGTAGATTAGGTGGTCCTATGTGTCTGACCTTTGGTGAGGGCAATCCCTGGCCTCAACACAACATGGTGGAGAAACAGAAAAGGAAATGGCTATGTGCAGAAGAGACTAAGCACTTGGGGTGTCCTTGCTTTATACCAACCTGCTCTTACAAGGACTTCTCTCCATGCATGAGACCAGTATTGATCCCTTCTGAGGGCAATGCCCTGATGACCTTATCACTTTGCCTGGTCCCTACTTCTTAAAGCTTGTTCCACTCTCAGCGTCCGCCTGATGGGGTGTTTCTAGCACATGAACCCTTGCGGGGCAAACACATACAAACCACAGTGGGGTAGATAGTGAGAAGGTAAGTGCTAAATAGTAAGGGCTTAACTTTACATTTATATATCAGTCATTGTTCTTTGGATGCAAGGGAAATTTGCAGAAAAAATATGGGGCAGTGTATAAATTCTCAGGTAAAGTGAAGAAACTAGTCTCAGAAAGGGACAGGGGTTAAGACCCACAGGAACCAGAACAAATTCTGGAGGTAAATTTACCTAGAGGTAAATTCTGGAGATTTTCCTCTAGGCAACAACTATACTTTAGGAACCAACAGTTTTCTTTAGAGCATTATTGGAGGGTGAGAGAATTTGGGTCATTTTCAGTCTCGTTAAGGAATTGATCTGATTGGCCTTACTTGGGTCAGGTGTCCGCCTCTAGGACAAGAGAGGTTTTTGATTGGCTAGACTGTAGCCAATCCAAGATGTGTGACTTCCAAAAGCAAAATTGGGGTTCTAAGAAGCAATGAAATCAAGGCAGAGCAAGTGAGGAGTGCTTGCTGGAGTTTCTAGCACATGAGCCACAGGCTTGGTTCTCCCTAAGGAGATTTTTCACTCTTTCAAGCATAGCTCAGGTCCCCCCCCCCCCCCAGGAGAAATCCTCCAGCTGAGACTTGTCCTCCAAATGTAAGGGTGGGGATGTAACCTGACTTACCATCTCCTCCAGTCACAGCCTTCAATTCATCATCCTAATTTCTACTTCATGTCCCATTCCCATCTTGTTCTTGTGACCTTGAACTCAGCTCCCCACAAATGGCTCCAGCCTTAGGCACAACTTTCTCTGGTGTACATTCTGAGTCGTGGCTGCTTCCTCTCTATTTTTTCTGCCAGTAAAGTCTCATCCACTCCCTTTATGCCCAGAAATCAAGTTTCTGACCTGCTGAGGGCTTCCATTGATGATATACAGTATTCCATTTTTCCCTTCTTTACCATCACGTCAGTTTGATTTGGTGAAGGAGGAACAGTAAGGACCCATGTAGTCTGCCTTCTTGGATGAAAAGTCTGAGTAGATAGATTCATCTCTTGATTTCTTTGAATGTTTCCAAAGGAGGTTGATTTTTAGTGCTTCCTTGTTCTTAGAAAATAATCCACATTTGGTGAAAGTTAGATGAGAAGCCCCTGGCATGTTCAGCTTTTCCTTGCCTCGGATGGATAAGTTTAAGTCTAACTTTAACCTGTATTTTAGGTTAAGATATAGCTTAACTTAAAGCTATCTTTAGGTTTTCTAAGTGGGCACGCCACAGATCCAGGCACAGGGCAGCAGATATGGCTGTAACCGGTGCCAGCTGAACTGAGCGCAGTGTGGACTAACTTCTCCTTGTTATCTTCTTCCTTGAATTTTGTGCTGGATGTGAAATTTTAAGGAATACTCCCTTTCCTCATCTTCCAAAGGAAATGAAAGAAGGATCTTTCCATTCTCAAAGGCTTAGGGTCCCTCAATTCTGATAACCTACCAGCTGAGTAAGATTTTATCTTTAGGTGAGGGGAAGGGGCTTGTAAGGTTTGGATTCAAGTTACAGTGTCAATACGTGCAAAAGTATGAACGTGTAAGGAAGAATCCCGTCGCTATGTAAGACTATGTTGCACCAATTTTTAAAAAAGTAGAAATCAGAAGACTTAAGGTTTATCCCTTGCCTAGTCACTTGTGTGTGACCTTCAGGAGGTCTTGAGCCTCAGTTTCAACTTCTGGAAAATGTGGCTAGAATACTGCCTCTGCTTGCTTTAGTTGGACGTCAAAAAATATTTTAAAAAGAACACTGTAAACTATTATACAAACAAAAACCATTGTTCAGAAGGGTCAGCATTGTTGAAGTAATCCTCATTATTGTCTTAAGCCCATGAGCATTAGAAAAAGTGCGAAACTGGGGCAGCAACTAGATTTTAGTTTCGGCCTGACCTGTGCTGTAGGGAGTGCTGGCTCTAAGAGTGTGTTTATTTGTTCAACGACTGTTCACTAAGTACCTTTGGTGTCTGGCAGAGTCCGAGCCCCTGGGATTTAATGGTTAGTAAATCAGTATGGTGCCTGCCCATGTGGGCCTGTTGACTGGAGGGGGAGATGGACTTCATCCAAATGACTGCCAAAACTAGACACAATGTTTGACAGCAGGAACTACTCCATTATTGCTGTGTCTTTGGTGCTTAGAATAGCCAATAATCGCCAGTAAATATTTGTTGAACCTGTGGTCAACCCCTAGGAGGGAAAAGTACAGGGGGCCTCAGGAACAACCCTTAAAGTCCTGTCTTAGCCGTGGGGGTTGAAGGCTTCTCTGAGCAAGAGGTGCTTGAGCCAAGATCTGAAGGATGATTAAGAATTATCTTGGCGTCATTGGAATCATTGCCCATATACTCCACCTCCCTCTAGAAATCAACTTGGAGGAGGTGGGGAAGGAGTGTTCCAAACTCAGAGATTGATGGAGGAAAGAATTTGGCATGTTCCAGCCACTGAAAGGAGGTCAGAGGATTCGAAATAGCCAGAAAGGGAAGCATTGGAACATGAATAGGATTGGGGAGAAGTGGGGAATTATGGCACTTCTAAAATGAGGTGTCCTCCATCCTGAGAGCAGAGAGAGCCAGTATGGACTCTGAGCAGGGCAAGGCCAGGATGAGATCTATGTTTTAAAAACCTGTGGTCTGAGAACTCATAGAGAAACTGGCTGGGAAGCAGGTGCTAAAATTCACACAGAAGATAGTGATTTGGCCTGGGGTGGTCATGGAGGAAGTGGAAAGAAGTGCTTGAAATCAAGACTTCTTTGAGGCACGATCTGCAGGACTTCGTGCTGGATTAGAGTGAGGAAGAAGAAAGATGGAAGTGTCAAGCCTGACTCTCAAATTTCTGATTGTATCAGAATGGGTGAAGATGCATTGTTGAGGAAGAAACCCAGGAAGGCGTTGACCTAAGTCTAAAAGGCACCTTCTGATGATGTGAGCCCTTGGATGTTGTTTAGAAATCTGAGGGTTCTCCCTCATCATCCTCTCTTCCTGCCAATCTTTTATCTCCTATCTGATTTTATTCTTTAGTGCAATGGTTGCACTCCACCACATAAGCTATCCCAGATTCCAGAAAGGCTCATGGAACAAATTAAGATGTTCAAATCATGTTTTATTAAACCAATTTAGTAAATTCAATAACAGAGCAAAAAGCAAAGGGAAAGAGAGTGGGGCTGGTTACATACCTAGGGCAGGGTGCAGGATCCACCCTGCCTGAGTCCTGGCTATGCAGTGTTCCTATGTCTGTCTCCTTAGGTTACAATAGTGTTCTCTGCTGATGGTGTGGTTACAAGGACAAGTTGAAGTTTGAGTAACAATGGACAGAAAGTACCTGGGGACAACACATACCCTTGTTTTATCAGCAAGGCACAGGGGCAAGTACACTTGGTCACAGTTGTAGTTTAGCAGTTTGGCCAACCAACCCACTAGATTTTATCTGTATTTCTTGTAAAAGAAAAACAAATAATAAAAAACAAAAGCATGGGGCCAGAACGGGAGCATTATGGATGCCACTAATGGGTGTCAGCTCAAAGGCAGCATGCCTCTACTGTATGACTTGGTCTTTCCTCCCTTCTCAAATCTGTAAGTAACATTCTTACTTGCACTATCATATGCTCTATTCTAATTTTAACAGCTCTGACAGATTACTGACTGACTTACTCTTTATATTTAAACTGTCTTAAGAATTCTGCCCCATTCTCCCGGCTACTTACTGACTCATCATCCGTGTTGAACACTTCCAGTGAGCTGAAGTGACGTCTCATGCAGTTCACTCACATTCGTGGGCTTCATCTTGTCTTTTATCGCAGAGTTGAACAGTCTCAAAAAAATACAAACATATATTACCTACTCTATTAAGATAAGTCTTTTGAGCTTTGTAAAGCACCTAGCACAAAGTCCAGTTACTAGGCTTCCCAAATTAGGAGTAGCTGTGTGACATACTTATATTTTATATGTAGGTGTATTTGATTTTAGTCAAACAAAATGATAAAAATATTGACTGAAATGGTATATTAATTGATGTTTATTCACTTTATGTGGTGGTGTTTCATATTATAAATGATTTTCCCTACTCAATTCTCCCTACTATTTAAGCTATTAGTTTTATATGTGGTCTCGAGTCACTCTTATATAAAGTGAGGTACACTTAAACCACAGAGGGCCTTGTTTATTATCTTTCTCAGCAGCCTGTCACCTTGTCTTGCCTTATAGATATTTAAAGACAGGGTCTAATACCACTGAAAATGTTAAAGTTGGACAGGAGTATATCAATTAAAATACCAGTTTGGGTGCTATTGACTAAACCAAAATAATAGTGGCTTAGTCAGAAAGAATGTCTTTCTGTGGCAGCAGAGTAATGGTCTTCCAAAGACACGCTCTAACCTGCAGAAGCTGTGCCTGCTACCTGACACGGCAAAAGGGACTATGCAGGAGGGATTGAGGTTGTAGGCATTGAAATGAGGAGCTTGTCCCCAGTTGTGTAGTTGGGCTCCTAAAAGTGGAGCCTCCTCCCTGGCTGTGATCCCAGAGACAGGTGACAATGGATGAAGAGTTAGAGAGATGACGAGGACTCAGCCTGCTGTTGCTGGCTTTGAAGATGGGGGAAGGGAGCCACAGGTTAAAGGGTGGCAGTAGCTTCCAGAAACCCAAAAAGGCAAATAAACAGACTGTCCTCAGCCTCTAGGAAGGAACCTAGTCCTGTCACCTCAATCGTAGCCCACTAGAAGCCATGTTAAGACTTATGACCTACAGAACCACAAAATAATATATCTCTTTTGTTGTTAAGCCACTAAATTGTGATAATTTGCAACAACAAAGCTAATATAAATTTTGGTACCTGAAAGTCAGGTGCTGCTGTAACTAATATCATGTAACTAAAAATGTTGAAGTGACTTTGGACTTGAACCACAGGCATGGTCTGGAAGAATTCTGAGGACCTTGACTGCTCTCAACAGACTGAGAGTAGGAATATGAACTTCTAAAGGGAGAGAGAGAGGAAGAGAGAGAGCATGAGTGCATCTAAGAAACTTAAGGGCATTGTACCTCAACCATCTTAGAAAAAAAAAATAGAGGTTGTGTTATCCAGCAGAGATCCGTGTAAGAATTTTGTATTAACAGAAACACTACCAGCTCAGACTGAAAGGGACAGAGTATGACATGAGGAAGACAGTCACTCTCCCCATCTATTCTGGTTTGGATATGAGGTGTCCCCTAAAAATTCCTGTGTTAATGTGGGAAAATTCAGAGGTAGAGAGATTAGATTGTTAGAGCTGTGACCTAATCACGCCATCCTAGCTTCAGTGGTAACTGTAGGCAGGTGGGCATGGGTGGAGGAAGGAGATCACTGGGGGAATTTGCTGGAAGGGTGCATCTTCCCTGTGGTCCTTCCCCTTCCCCACTCTCTGCATCCTGACCTTGCCATGGGCTGAGCAGCTTCCCTTTGTCACACCCCTACCCCCATAATGCTCCCCCTCACCTCAGGCCCAGAGCAATGGAGTCTGCCTTCTGTGGACTGAGAAACAAACTTTTCCTCCTCTAAGTTGTTCCTGTAGGGTATTTTGGTCACAGTGATGCAAAACCTGACTAACACACCACCCCAGACTCAAATTCTAGAGTTGGGAAAAAGGCTGATAAAACTACTTAGCTGCAAACATGAAGCCGCCTTTCATGAAAAGGCTGCGTGGGTCGAAAAGGAAGGAGGGAGGACTTAAAAGGTGGGTCTTCCGGGTGTCCTTCTAGACACGCTTTATATGAAATGGATCCCTGATTTTATTGTGATGAGCTGCAAGTAGCCCTGTATTCCTGTGGTAATGGACAGTGGTTGTATGTGCCTCCAGATTTGATATTTATATATTTAGAACCCCAATTATATCTAGTGTTATTTTGACAGTCATAGAAGCTAATATGGAGAGCTAGCACAAATTTTCAAGGAGATGTCAAAATTAGTCTCATTCTAGCTAAGCTCTTTGGAGAAAACAAGTTTTCATGCCAACATAAGCAAACAAGAGGAAAGATCGTGGCAGAAGAGTGGAGTTGACCAATATGTCAGTATCTGAGTTTTAAAAAAGCACTGGCAGTTTTAATTCTGAAATTCCTCTTTCATCTAGTTGGCAACTGATTGATTATATTTTCAAAGACTTGTGTATTCATTTAAAAACAGACTAGAAATATTTTCTATGTGTGTCAAGCCCTATATTAGGTTCTAGGGAGAATAGTGCTCATTACGATGTGTTTTGCTGCTTGTGTAGCTTGTGATAAAGGACCACAAATTCCTCCCATCCCTGGATCCAATTCCCTTCATCCTATGACTTTACCTCTCCTGCCTTCAAAAGATGAGGTGTATTTTACACCTTAAATGTGGGTTGATCTTGGGTCACCTTGTCCAATAGAAGGTAGCAAGAAATACTTTATGAGACTCACAGATATGGGAATTCCGGGTCTTGCAGTCTCTACGTTTGCTCTCATGGAATGCTGCTGCTGCCATGGGAAGCATCAGCTTAGTTTCGCTGGTGATGAACCACATGGAGACAGAGGCCCAGCCCAGCCAGCCACAAGAGGAAGGCCGTTTTGCAACACCCAGTCCCTGCTGAAATGCTAGTCAGGAAAAGCCACCTGTTGACATCTGGCCCACACCGATGCCCAGTAGCATTAGGGGCTAATAAATTATGATGGTTTTAAGTCTTAAGTTTTGGGCTGGTTGTTATTATCTACTACAATATACAGCTGCTTTTGCATATCCCATAGTCTATGAGCGTATATCCATGACTTTTTGATTCTAGAAGATTTACCAAGGAATTCTGTATTTAGATTCTCAGTAGTACGATTCATTGGGTTTCTCATATTTACATATTCTGTTTTGCTTATTTATACTTGCAAATGGTAGGAGTGCACAGAAGTATGGTCAAACTTTACACACTCTTTCCATAAAAGAAGAACACTGGTCAGAATTACTCTCATGGTCAGCTTTAGACAAGGTACGGTCACACACTCAGGCTCAGAAGTCAAGGGGACTTAACTGTTTTTGAACACTGATAATAAAAGTGTATTCAATTTTAGATCTCATGTCTAAATGATGATGGGGTTCAGTGGATGACATTGAGTCCTACTTGCTAAGAGTGGCTTTATACCACAAGATGGGAAGGAGGAAGGGATCATCCAAACTTGATCAGATTCATTGCAAGAAGCAGGGTTATGGTTCTTCATGGCCAGGTTACTCCTCCTCTTGACTTCTGAGCCTGGGTGTTCAAGAATGCCTTGTTTGGGCCTGAATTAAGAGTAATTCTGACCAGTGTTCTTCCCTTCACTACATTTCTGTGCACTCCTACCATTTATAATATAATTTTACATTTCAGGTTGCAAGTGAATGCCCAAAGGAACTCTTTATTGAGTGACATGTGGGAAAGATTACCCTTCTGTGGTTATCAATCAGTTAAAACTCACCACACTCCTAATAGAGTTTTTCCTAACTGAGATGTGCCATGTGGGCTGGCACCAAGGATCAACTCACTCAAAGAGCTCAGAGGACCTGTGTCTTCAGTATAGGGATGTGCTTACCAGTGACTGGGTATTTTAGGCTTTAAATTAATTGGAAGCTGGGCTTGTAACTAGGAGATCAAAATATTTAGGATCTCAATGTGTCTTTTTCTAAAATTCCTATTGGTTCTCAGTGATAGTCTTTTGTTCTCAGGGATATATTCTTTTCTTTTACTTTGTGTTACATTTTACCTTACCTTATGTTAAGAATTGAGGCATGGTAACATTTAATATTAGTTCACATTTCTCAGGAGCAGGACAGAGAGTAGATATTTGTATACTGTTTGTGTTTAGTTGTTTAAATAAATCATTTACAGAGGATTTTACAAAAAGAATCAAAACCTTATTGCCATCATTGCAAGGCCTTAGTTACAAAGAAGTTATGTAACTATCTTAATGACTATGGGTTTTTTTCTTTAATCTATCAATTGATTGACCAATTTTATTTTAAGACTCTCAGAAGTAGATATTTGAGGAGAATAAGGCTTCCTAGAATACCAATTGAGGGTACAAAAGTACACTGAATGATACAGTGGGAGTTTTATTAAATGTATGTGAAATGCTAAGCCAGTTATTGATTAAGAATTTAAGAAGCTCATGGAGATTCCCAAGGAGCTCATTTTATGCCCAGAGAGAATTTGGAGACAGTACAGGTCTTTAATAATCTGTGCTAGAAGCTCATGATCCCTGTTGAGGAAAGCTGTCAGACTGTAGCTCTCTTCTGGGAAAAGCAGAAGCAGACAGCACTTTACATTTAATTACTATCCTGTAGTCTCATAACTCCACTACCCTGGTCATAGCTGATGGGATCACGGATTGAGCAATTTATGAGTGACCCAAAGGGAGCTACACGTCAGTTTAGGTTGACAGATCCATCCAATGCAATCTGCTTTTGGGGAAAGTGGATTCTATTCACTCGGATACCAGAAGTAAAGTGGTGGAGAAGCCAAGAGACATGGAGAAGGCAGTAAATAGAAGGCACTAAGCAATAGAAGCTGTAGGGTAGCAAGTGCAGGAGAGGCTTGTTAGTATTTGCTCACCAAAAAGCAGGGTGAGGACAGGGAGCAGGGGTAGCCTGTGGGGAGACATCAGGCACTTGCTCATTTGGTACCAATCCTTTTACTCTGAGCTTGTCCTTCTTTTACACTCTTAAAGATCTGTGGCAGCCAATTTGTGATACGTGGCTCCACCTTCCAAGCTTCATTTGATTGGACAGATGAGTTTCTACCTGAACCAATAAGAATCTCTTTCCTGGGACTTTGGAATTGAAAGTCTGTCTCTGCTTCGGTCTGGAGTAAAGGGACCTGGAACTAACTATAAGGTGAAAAGACTAAGCTGGTGTGTGGAGAGAAAAGAAAGAAACAAACAGTTAATGTAGCAAGAAGCAGATGTGGAGAGACCACGTGGAAAGGGGAGGGAGATAGTGCGTGTGTTTTTCATTCTGATAGCGTGCATTTCCAGGCTGATTCCCCAAATAAGTCTGTTAGGGACTCAGGATATCTTCATTTTTATAATAACTACTACGATTTTTTCTTTCTTTTTTTCTGTTTTTTCAGGCCTGAGGATCAAACTCGGGGCCTTGCGCATGCTAGGCAAGTGCTCTGCCACGGAGCCAAATCCCCAACCCCTGATTTTTTTCTTTTTAAAGTTAAGGTGGCTTAAGGCAGTCTCCAGTTTTTGCACTGAGAGCCTCAATGAGGACAAGGAGATTGTGTGGTAAACTCTATGAACTTTGGGTACTCTAGAAGTCCAGCAGGGCAGCTACTTCTGTTACATTTAAGTGTGTCTCAGGTTTTTGAAACCTAGAAAGAACTGACAAACAAATATATCTGGAGAATATAGTATACTAATGCTCCACTGTGCCGAAACAATGGAATAACGAAGTATAGAACTGATGGGGTTAGATTTTCAGACACCAAATACCAGTAGCTATTTCAGACTATTTCTGCTATTTTATCTTCTGGTTACCTTTTCTTTTATATGTGTAATATATTATCTCCAGGAGTTTGTCTTGGTTCAGCATGAATGGTAACCTCAAGAATGGGTGAACCTCATGCTGGGAAGAATTCTTGAGCTCTGAGATTCTCCTCTCTAAGTTGAAGTCTCTATCCTTCTGATGGGGCTTCGCTTTTGAGGTGAACAGACATTTCATTACTAAATATGTGCTTAGTGATTGCGAATTTATTAAGGGCAAGGATGCTGCTGCTTATCATTTGTGCACTTCAGAGCCCAGCACATGGCCCAAAACCTAATACGCCCTCCATCAAAATTTATTGAGCAAAAGACTGAATAAATAGTTTTTCTCATTGGCAATTTAAGAGATACAAAAAAAGAACATAAAACCTGACATCAAACCACATATTAAATTATATAATCTGAGTGTACAAATGGATGGATGCCTAATAAAATTCTTTAGGGTAATAACTATGATGATGGTATCTCTACTATACAATTTTTAAGCCAAAGATATGAATTTTCCAGTGTGGGAAACAGATAAGGATATTGTCTCTGTATCATTTGCAAAGAGCTTATTTTTCCTTTACTCCAGATTTTGTTTTAATTTTGAAGGAAAAATCACAAGACCTATTGGCACTGGGTTATGCATCATTCTTGCTGAATTCCCCAGTGGGGGATGACTTCATGATTTCTCAGAGGCTTCTCCTTATCTCATTTGTCAGAGGAATGTTTATAGTTTTCATATAAATTTTAATGACTGGAAACATCTGTTCCCCATCCAACCATGATATTTCAAATTGGGTATAGACGGCGATCCCTTGGCTGAGCAGAAATCATATTTGCTGTGTCTTGGGTGCTCAGAAAAATAATGTGGATTAAACACAAAGAAGTGGAGAAGAGAATATAGAAGATAGTATTGGAGAGGAGAAAGTGGAAGGGGGGAATAGAAAGTGGGTGTTTGTGCAGGAACCCCCCATTGGCATGTGTGGGGGCACATTCCCCCCTGGCTGGTCCTGGTGGATTCCAGGCTCCCTTGCAATACTCCATCCAAGGAATGTAGCTTCTGTCTCATCAGCCTTTCAGCTCCATGATATGGAGCTTCTTCCACATAAAAATTGTGGGCACTTTCTGGGGGTGGATGTGTACCCATTTGAACCTCAAGGCTGATGGAGCTGGCTTCTCCTTGTTTGCTTCTGAACCTTAGGTGACTGCTCCCGACCACCCATCATCTAAGCTCATGCTGGAACTTTGAGTCACTGATGTGGGACTAAACAGGGCATTGGGCTCTTCTATAGCTTGGAATTTGTTAAGGACCTTTCTGCCATGCCCTGCCCCCCCCCATTTTCCCCACAGTTACCCTGTTCCCAAACCATCCCAAATGTCTTTGCGTGTGCCATTTTTTTGCATATGCACATCCTGTCCACATGGTGGTGGTGTTTGCAGATGCCTAGAACATACACATAAATACATATACTGCTCCAATGTGCACACACACACACAAATACATTCCCCTGCCAATTTCTCTCCATAGATAAAACATGTGGATGACTGAAGCTTGCTCTATGGACTTTGCTCTGACCCACTCAAGCATAGTTCATTTTGTCTTTCTTGCTGCCTCCACTCTTCTCAACAGGTACCTCTGCGATAGTGTTGGTCTTGTCACTTGGCAATGTTGGTTAATGTTGGTTTTGGATATAATAGTTCCCACTTTGAAGTCAAATTGCTTGAGTATAAACCACAACTGTATCACTGAGCAGTGTGATCCTGGGCAAGATAGCTAATATCTCTGTGTCTTGTTTTTCTAATTTGTAAAACTGGGATAGTATTAATGATAACCATGTAGGGTTATTGAGAAAATTAAATGAGATGATATAAGCACACCACTTAGTAAAATACCTGGGTCTATAAGGGACAGTTTCCCCCCTACATTTTTTAAATTGGTGCATTACAGTTGTACATATTGATGGGATTTTTTTAAATAATCAAAGGATAGCTAGAAATGTTATTAATTACTCAGTTATTCTTCCAAACCATTTGTACAGAGACTGTCTCTTGTGTATCCTTGTATTCCTAGAGGCCAAAATGTAGTAGGTATTTCACATTTGTTTGTTGGGTTGAATTGTTGAATTTTACTTTATTTATTTATTTTTGTGTGTGTGATGCTGGGGATTGAACCCAGGTCCTCATACTGAGTTGAACTGTTGCAGGGGTGGCTCTCAATGACCTATTGGATTTAGTCCATGGTCTCTGGAATCCGGAGTTTTCTAGCTCTGTGACCTTGAGGAACTTGGTCAAGGTAATTAAATTTTCTATTTCAGTTTATTCACAAGTAAAATTATAATTATAAAAGTACCTAGCTTATAGGGTAATCATGAGAATTAAATGAGACAATCCGTTTTCACAGTGCCTAGAATATGGAAAGAAGATCTCAGTAAATGTCAGTTATAATTCTTATTAACATAATGCCTATTACTATATTTAAGACTCATTTTAATCAGTTGTTCTAGCTGGAAGTAATCAATACACACACACACACATACATACATACATACATACATACATACTAGGGATTGAACCCAGGGACTCAGCCTACTAAGCAAGAATTCCACTAGTAACCAACATCCTCTGCCAAGTTTTCAAAATGTATTTTGAGACACGGTCTTGCTAAATTAGCCCAAGCTGACCTTGAAGTTGTGTTCCTCCTGCCTCAGCCTCCTAAATAGCTGGTGTGTGCCACCTCTCATTCTTTGCTCAATTATTCAAAAATAATTATTAAACACCAGCTGTGAGTCAGGCACCATGTTAGACACTGACCATGTGGTGGTAAATAAGTCAGATGTGATTCCCCACCTTCATATAAATTGGAGTTTGAGGAAATGACAAACCTCAAGGTTATTTTTTTTTTAAAAGAGATGGAGAAAGAGAGAAGGAGAGAATGAATTTTATTTAGTTTTTCATGTGGCTTTTGTTGCTCTGATACTTGGTTGTATATGTAGTGCTGGGGTTTGAACCCATGTCCTTGCGCATGCCAGGCAAGTGCTGTAACTGCTGAGCCACTGCTCCAGTCCAGACCTCAGGGTTTTTAACCCATAGATTGAGAATCAGAAAGAGGTGGGATGGCAAAGGAGGTTTTCTTGTATTTTTAGGCAGTTCCTTTCCAGGAGTTTTCAAAGAGACATCCTTTTCATGCTATTGGCCAAAGCAGGATCCTGGGCCATATTTAGAATGTCTGGCAAAGGTGATGACTTACCTTGGCTGGGTTACACCAGTCATGACCCTCTTCTGATGCCGGAGTTTCTCCATCTACTACCTGTACAGTCTTCTTAAAGGGAAGAGGGGAGAAAGAGTGGCTGGAAGGCACCCACAGAGACTGCCACACTGTTCACACAGAGCGCAGCTACAGGCCTCTTCCACCACAGCTGTGTGCTGCTGGAAGGATAGCAAGAGGAAAACAAATCATCCATCTAAGAGGCACCCCGACCCAATGGGCAAGAAGAAGGAAGGCCTGTCTCACATGCTCAATTTCTTCTCTGATCTCTCCAATCAGGAAGGTCACCACCTTCACTGAAAGGGATATGTACGGGGACGGAGCAGGCCAGGTGGTTCTCAGAGCTGTTCTCCCAATAGAGAGTTTCCAGCAGTGTGCCCAGGCAGAAGGCTGTCCTGCAGGAGGGACCATGTGGTCATCACTTCTCATTTCTTGGGTCACATCTAACACAGTGTCTCATTCTGCATCAGAACACATTCTGTGTGTGCACATCTTCACGTCTTCTGGGTCCTAAGCTCCTTCAGTAATTAGGCCTTATTGTACCCTGGGTTGTGCACATCTCACATATGTTCCTGCATGTAGTGTGGGCCCAGCACATGGCTGTTGAACCACTCAGTTCCTCTGTGTGGCATGGAAGCCCATTGCATTCAGGTCTCTTGACAGAGACCTGTCCTGCTGAAGGGTCAGCGTGCGATGCTGGAATGACGGAGTTTTGAACGGCTGACTGGATGCGGTGGGTGGCGCATGCTGTTCACTTAGCTGGTTTTCAAAGACACATATTAAGAACCCACTGTGTGCCGGTTGAGATCTGGAGATGGACATGATATAGTCCTGCCTTCCAATAGCTCCTTGTCTTGTGAAGGAGGATGACCTTTATGTGCCACGTCCGTACTCATTAACATAACACTGATTAATTTTTTCACTGAATGATTTCAGATTGTTGCCATTCCCAACAGTGTTTATCCTTGTGTTTATTTTTTTGCATAATATGTAAGATGTACATCTAGAAGTGGGATTGCTGGGTTTTGAAGGATATACGCATCTTAGATTTGATGGTTGACCTTCAAGTAGTCATGTGAACTTACCTCTCACCAGCTGGGCATGCTAACTTCCCTTCTTCACATTTTCACTGGGTGTCTTTGGACTTTTTAGTGGGCATGCCCACCATCCTACTTTATATTATTTATACTTTATAGTATTTTCATCCCTTCTTTGCAGATGACAAAACAGACTTGGAGTGCCATGCTCAGAGAAAGAAAGAAAGAATGAATAAATGTTCATACTTAGTTCAATAGGAGAAATAGTTAAATAAACAGAAATTCTATGAGCATAAGGACCTTATTCCCATCCCTTAGAAGAGATCTTGCATAAAGCAGATGCTCCATGGTTTTCTTTCTTTCTTTCTTTTTAAAGAGAGCAGGGACAGTGAGAGAGAGAGAAAGACAGAATCAATTTTATTTGTTTTTTTTATGTGGCTTTTGTTGCTCTGACATTTCGTTGTGTACTTGGTGCTGGGGTTTGATTTTTTTTTTTTTTTTAAGAAAGAGGGACAGTGAGAGAAAGATAGAAACAATTTTTATTTACTTTTTCATGTGACTTTCGTTCCTCCGAAACTTTGCTGTGTACGTGGTGCTGGGGTTTGAACCTGCGTCCTTGCGCACCCCAGGCAAGCACCATAACTGCTGAGCCCCTGCTCCACGGTTTTCTGATGTTAAGTGAATGAATGGAGATATCTGGGAAGAAAATGTCTGCTTTCTCCTGGAGGCTCCCCTTACCCTGCACTCACTTTGCAGGGCTTTTAAGGCAGGGCTCTGGCTATCTCTGCCTCCTTAACTGAGTCTGCAGCAGGCTGGGGTAATGGAGTGGTGGAGGGGTGCTAGCTAAGAATTTTTTCGATGGGAAATTGAATCTGCTCAGCAGGAGTCGGATGAGAAGTGGGGGCTGGTCTGAAGGGGCATCTGGGGGCTGTCCATCTGGAACTTGCGCCTCTGGATCTTGAGAGGTTATTCTTAGCCTTCTTTTCTTCCATTTTTTTTTTTTTTTTACTCTTAATCAGGGCTGTCTTGATTTTGCAACTGGAGCCCCCCCTTCCTTCTGAAAAGTGATGATTTTGCATATAGTAATTCTTTCCTTCTTTAGAATTCCCAGAGAGGGTGGGTGGTTCCTTTTGTGCTCAGACACTTTGCACATTGCCTCCCACCCAGCTCCTCCCCCGAGTATTTTTGTGGCTGGTGGAGATCTAGTTTGTTTACAAAGAACTTAACCATGCCCCTCTTCTTGCTAATTATTTTTTCCTAGTAGCATCAAATATGAATGCATCTCCTGACCGCCTCCCCTCCACCCCATGTGTTCTGAATTCTGTTGGATTCATTTAACTTGTGCTTGAAGAGGCAGCAAAACCAAGGGCAGGTGGCAGAGCTTCAATGCTTGGCTCCTGCGTCATGGTCATAATCACTTGCATCGATGCCATGCTCCATGGCTAACAAGCACTTCCACATTCAGTAGGTCTTTAGTCCTTAGAACAACAGGGTCTCTGGGGTTCAATGATGTTCCCAGAATCACAAGGCTAAGAAGATGCAGGGCCTAGGTTTCAACTTGCTTTTCTAATGCCAAATCTTCTACATTCTCTTTCAGCTTTGTGATCTCTCAGGATCACAAAGTCAAATGCCTTTAAGGGGACAGGTGGATAGTATAATCCAGAGAAGCTAGCTGGAGTAGAATGTTAGGGATAAGTAAGGATGGTAGGGAACTGGAGAGCATGCCTTGCCTAAAGGTATTAAAATGCAAAGCATTTGCTGTAATTTGGATGTGGAATGGCTCCCCAGGTCCAAGTATGAAAGGTGTGGTCTCCAGAGTGATGCTGTTGGGAGGTGGTGTAGACCTTCAGGAGGTGGGATTAGTGGGAGAGCCTTAGCTCACTGGGGGCATGCCCTTCAAGTGGATGGTGGGACCCTGGCCTCTCTGTTTTTATCTCTGCTTCATGGCTCACGATTTTAGCAGTTTTTGCTCTGGCCCATGCTCCTGCCACGATGTACTGTCTTGCTAGAGGCCCAAAGTAAATGGGGCCACCCAATCCTGGAGTGGAAATCTCCAGAAACATGAGCCCAAATAAACCTTTTCTCTTTGCAAGTTAATGGCCTCAGATATTTTATTATAGTAACAGAAAGCTAGCCAGTACAACATTTAAAAAAGTAATAGGAAAAAAAACCCCCATTTATTTTATTCCCTACTCAGTGCCCTGTCTATAACCTTCCTCTTTGTTGGTAGAAAATGGAGAGCTTTTGCATGGTGTCACCTTTACCATTAAGTAGCCTTTATTTCATGGCACAGGTAAGGACTGCTGTGGTTGTAGGAAGTCTGTAGTATGACGCAGCATGGCATGTTAAAGATAAGTGAATCCTCTGTTGCTTTTAGAATATAATTGCAACTTTTAGAATAGTGTTACCCGGCATGTAGAGATCCTAGGCCTACCTGTCATCTCTCCTCCCCTAGAGTTTTCAAGAGATGGTGTTCAAAGTAATAGCATATTAGCAGTTGTGCAAGGTCCTGACGCCCTTATTCACAACCTTGGTTGAAAGTTCTATTACTCCTTGCCCACTGCTTCCCTCCCTCTCTCATCCCATTGGAGATCATGGAATCTGGTCACTAAGGTTACAACATCAATGACAGTGACAGCAAGATGGGCAGGTGCCTCAGTGACCATAAGTTCACCTTCTGATCCAGGGCCTGGCAAGGGAGAAGAGAGAGCAAAAATTGTGGCTCATGCCTTTGAAAAGAGAAACCCCACCCACCAGGGAAACGTAACCCAGCAAGAGTGATGGGATTTAAAAACCAATATATAAAACCCTGTTTTCTTTTGAGGGTGTTGGGAAGGGACCAGGCCTAGTATTCTTAGTATTGGTGGGGCTGGGCTGTGTACAGGGGCTGATGTATGCCCTACTCAAAATAGAACAGTGGTTAGGACTGTAGCCCAGAGAGCACACAGCTCTACCACCCACCAGCTATTTTTCAATGTCATCCCTTAGTATTTCCATCGTAAAATATGAGTAACTGCGGTGTGATGAGGATTAACTGAGATAAGATGTGTATATTGGTCGGTTGGTAAATGTGAGTTATTTTTGCTGCCTTACGTTCTGCCTCCTTGCTATACTCTTGAGCTGCTCATTTTAGCAAGGACTTGAGGATGCCTTCAAATGCTGGCAGAGAGAATAATTCATAGAACAAGAATCAACAATATTCTGCCAATTTCTCCTCTTCAGAACTCACCACTTGCCCAAATGTCCTGATTTTACTTTTTTTTTTTTTTTTTTTTTTGTCCAGCTCATACCCTCAGATGATCCCAGTGAGTTGGAATCCTGGACAAGGTACCAAGGACTCCCCTGGATAGGACTTGGCTCTCAAATGTGCTTATGGTGAGGTGCAACTATGATTTTTTCCCCTCATTATTCACTCAACAACTTTGGTTCACCTGAAACTTTTACTAAGTAGTTGTTTTCTCATTTGACATCATCTGGCTTCTTGTAAGACAGAAAATTTAAAAGACAGGTCCTTTTATTCAAACACATCATTGCTGTGGCACCTCCTACCCCAGTCTTTAGGGTTCTTTTTCTTTAGTGCGTTTTACATTCACCAATGAAAAATAGTTCATAGTAGATATTGCCAAGGCATAGAATTAGGTTCTTATTAATAGGAGGCTCTTATCAATGTGCAAAAGTAGAATGGAGAGTCTGTATGATATAAACTCTGATGGATTCTTATAAATGTTTCTGTTGAGACCAGCTGATGGGGAAAGAGGCTCAGAAAGGAAAAGCATGGATGATTTGGAGGTGCAGATAATTCACAAATCATGTGTGCTTCAATGATATACCCTTGAGGATGATTTTTGTTTTGTCTCCTTTACTTCTTCCTTTCTCCACATTCTCTACTGGCTAAGCTCAGCAGAAAAACTTGTAAGATGTGAAGGGCATTGTTTAGAAAATCCACGATACCCAGATTGTAGTTGCACCTCTACCATTTCCTAACTGAATGGTCATCACCCCTCCAGGTCTGAGTTTCCTTAGGTATAGAATAAGCAGGAGATCCGGGCTAGACCCCTGAGGCTATGGAGCTCTAAGTTTTCATTACTCTGCAGATTCTACATTTGACAGCGTGGGGCCTGGCGGGTCTCGGCAGCTGGCCACTTAGATAATCCCCAAAGCTGATAAATGCCTGCAGGATAACAGAATCGACTAATCAGAGCAGAATCCAGCCTTTTTAATAGGCACTGGTGCCTTTGGCTTCTCCTGGAGCCACCAGCCAACCCAGAGATGAAGCTGGTTGGGAAAGTGGATGGATATGTTGGAAAGGCCAGCACCAACTCTAAACACAGCTTCTGGAAAATGCCATGCCTCTGGGAAGAGGTCACAGAAACCCTTCACTTGGTGGTGCGGTGCCCAAGTCAGGCAAATCAGGTTTTGAATGCTGACCCTGCCATTCACAGCCGCTCTCTGACCTTGGGAAATTTCTCTTAAGTGCCCCATTTTCCTCCTCCATGCAGTGGAAGTAGCAATCTAGTCACATTACGTAATTGTAGTAAGGACTAAGGTCCCCAGAGGCTTAAGAGGACCTAAGTTTAGGTCCTGGAAGTACTTAGTAAATGGTAGTAGTACTAGTTGTTATTATCCTGTGCTCTTTATTCACAGGACTCTCTCCTGGACTTGGGCTTGAGCTCCTCCCCATGGCTGGGAAGCACTGGCTCCAGGCCCCAGGCCCAGCAGTGCCAGGGAGCCTGGTTCAGAGATGATGCTGATTGGGATGTGATTAAATTCCCTGACTGAGGAACCTTAGCATTCTGGCCCAGAGCAGGAGGGCCGGCAATATTTAGCACAATCTGCTTGGATCCCTAATTAAATTATTTTTCAAAACTACCCTTTACAAGATCTCCTCCCCTTTCCTCACCTCGCTCTGGGGCCCCGCCAGAAAAGGAAAACAAAACAGTGTGAAGCTCCCCACTCTCCTCTCCGCAATCCTGGAAGAAGGTTAAAGAAGTAGGAAGAGGCTATTTGCCTTGCAAAAGACGTGGCTTAAACAAGCCCTGGCCATTCAAAGCGACTGCAGCCCCATCCTGGAGGCTAAAGTCCCCAGGCACACCACACCAGCTAATTCCTGTTTTCTTGGCAAAGCTGGGCTCTCATCTCAAATGCGCCTCTTCCTCCATCCTTTATCCCGACAGCTTGCAAGTGCTCTGCTGAGAAGGGCGATTAAGTAGCACTAAGTGCATTTTTCCATTTTCCAGCGTCCACCTGGTAAAAATAAAATGAAACAAAATAAAGGAGACCCAGGATTGAACTGTCATTATTTTTTAAAAGTGGAGAGGGGGGTCACATGACTGCGAGTAACTGATTTAGCCAAGTGGCTGCCACTAGGAGTTTGCTGCAGAGCCGACCCCTCCCGGCGGGGGCGCTGACGTCACGGAAAAGCCCCATCGCGGGTCGGCGGGGCTCGCTATAAACCGCGGCGGCTGCGGGCTGCAGGCTCGGACGGCGGCGTCTCCCGGCGCTCGGCTCGGCGGCCCCGGCATCGCAGCGCGGACGCACTCACGGACGCCCACCCTGTCGAGCCAAGTAAGGGGGCGTCCCGGAGGCGCTGTTCCGCGGCGGGAGCGGGAGGGCACGCAGTGGGCGTTCCCAGACCGTGGAACTTGCTAAGTTAGGGAGCCCTGCAACTTGCGGGCTGCGCTGTGGTTGGTTTTCTGGTAGGGGAAAGAACTTCGGGATCAAGGGATGCGCTTCTCCTCAGCAGGTTCCTTAGTTGAATCCAGGGGGAGGGTCTCCTCCTCCTGCAGAGGATGTGGTCCGTGCGTAGCCCTCAGTGACAGTTTCCTTGTTTGAATTCTAGTGGACCAATTAAGGGACTGTCTTTAAGATAACAAAGATCCCCTGCCGGCTGGTGGTCCTTGCGTGGCCCGGAGTTGCTGTGTGGAGCGTGGGGGAAATCTTGCTGATTCAAATGTGAATGCTTTTACTTTTTCTCAGGCAGTCTGGGAGAACAGACCTCCGTGCCAGGTGAGGCAGTCTTGCAAGGGGAAAGTTGTAGGCAGTTGTTGAATGTGGTTTAGAAAAGTCTTTGGCCTTCTGATTTGCTTCAAGAAGATAGAAATGAGTCATGTTAAAGAAATCTCGGAGTGGATGTGTTTTGATTGAAGTGAAGCACTCTCTCTGCAGGTTGGATAGATCTGAATATGAGTAGGTCATTTCCCTGCTGGAACGTCGTGGCTTGGGACTGGAATGTCTGTGCGCAAGAGAGCTGAGGCATAACCCTCAAACAGAAATTGCCCCCTCTCCCCAAATAATGGTCTCTTCAGGCAGCTGGAGAACATCAGGGCAACTTTACTAAACATGGAAGTTCCCATAAGTGCCTGTCCACTTCAGCCAGGGAGAGTGATGTCATTGCCACGTGTCTCCCACTGAGGCACAAAAGCCTGCAGGATGCTGGTGCAATTAAGAGCCAAGTTTAGACAAGAGCAGCTAACCTGGCCAGCTGGTCCCCAGCAGCACTGACTTGTTGCTCTTAAAGCCATCTTTGGAGGCTGTGGTTTCCTTCCAGCTGCCTCTGTGCCAGCTTGGAGTGGGGACCCCAAGACTTCTTTGAGGATGGAGGAAGCTCATGGGCAGTGGGCAATGTTAACGGTACTTTTTTCTCTGTGCAAATGGTCATCTGCCTGAGGATCTGGTTACTAATTTTGTGTGTGTGTGTGTGTGTGTGTCCAGTTGAAAGCCTGGCTTTGTGGGATTTGGTGGATGTTTCATTGGTGTTGCTTATGTTAGAATACTTGGTTCTTACCCATTTCATTAAATCTCAGTGATGACCATGTGTTTAAGTCCCCTGGACTTTTACTCATCTTACCAATGCTGGCATCTTGGCTGTTTTGCTCCCTAGGACCCCACGATGACTCTGAATAATGTCACCATGCGCCAGGGCACTGTGGGCATGCAGCCACAGCAGCAGCGCTGGAGCATCCCAGCCGATGGCAGGCATCTGATGATCCAGAAAGAGCCCCACCTGTACAACCAGCGCAACCGCCACTCTGCCACCCCTGAGGACCACTGCCGCCGGAGCTGGTCCTCTGACTCTACAGACTCTGTCATCTCCTCTGAGTCGGGGAACACCTACTACCGCGTGGTGCTCATAGGGGAGCAGGGCGTGGGCAAGTCCACCCTGGCCAACATCTTTGCAGGCGTGCATGACAGCATGGACAGTGACTGCGAGGTGCTGGGAGGTAGGTGGCCTAGGCTAGGTGGGCTTCTGTCACTTAGCACTGGTCCAGGCAGAAAGAGCAAGAACCAGAGGGTCATTTATCTGCAGACTTGCTAAAGTTATGCCTTCTTGGCACTGGATGGGGAGCTGAGTCCCCAGAAAAGCCCTGGCATAAGCTTTCACGACACGAAAATGAAAATTATGTACACAAGACCAAAGATCTGTGGAACCTGGGCTGTAAAGGGAGTTTCTGAGATTCTATATGTGAAGGTCTGAGGGAGGCTGATTAAAGAGCACAGAGCCGGAGGTCAGGATCCCACTTCTTGCTTTTGCTGACTCTGACCTGGATTAGATTCCAAGAGCTAAGTACGAGTAGAGCTTTTTCCCCTGGTCATAACTACAACAAAGCCAATTTGGGGAAACAAAAACAAAAACAAAAACCCCTGTTAGGTTGTATCCACTAGCTTGTTTCCACAAATATTATAGACTTAGTTGTTAAAATAGTTCAGAATTTGCATTTGAAATAGCACAATTTTTTTAAAAATTGAAAATTGATAATGATAAATACTTTGTGTGGAGTCTTACAGTTTTTTCCAAGACAATTTTTCATGTACAGTCTCATTTCAAATATGTATTGAAGCCTTGTCTATTTTAAAAACTGTTTTGGGATGACATTATCTCATAAATGCATGCATTCCTTAATAATAGGTAAAGGACAGCCTTATATTCTGGGATGATGAAATGTGAGAATCCTAGTAGCCAATGGTGTCTATATAGTGTCCTTCAGCCATACCACCAATCTTAGCACATATAACCAGGGCAGCTGTGTGTCCCTATTTACAGACATAGAAATGGAAGAAGAACTGTCCAGTTCCCCCTAGTCACATGGTCTGTCCATATTTCCATCTGTAACGTATAACTGCATCACACACTTCTGGGGTAGGAAGATGGTTTAGTGGTGATTCACTTTCCCTCCCCATTCGATGCCTCTGAATCCTACTCCTCACTACATCAGCCTGTTTTGTCTAAAGGTTTTATTCCTCTTGACTCTCTCAGTGTCAGGGAGTTCACTGCTTCTAGAGGCTGCTCAGAAATGGCTATAGAGGATGACTCATTGATGTAATATCAATTTATCTCTCACTTTTGGAATCTCGGAGTGTTGCAAAGCCAGAGTCAAGGGAAAAGTGGGGCTGGTGCTATATGGTGGATTCTCTTTTCTTTGTGAAAGCTGGTGCATGGCTGTGACTATAAGGCAGCTAGGGTACCCAGACATGGGCAAACTACAGCATACCCTCTCACTAAGGAGCTCAGTGTCACTGGCTTTAATTTAGAGCAGGGTGAAATTAATAAATACCTTAAGAAATAACAAGAAAGTGCTTTGAGGATTGAAAGAGTTAAGGATGACAACTCTCATCAACTGAGAGTTTTTGTTTTTAAGAGGGAAGAATTGAAAGAGTGAAAAACAGACTTTTGAAAATGTTTTTCCATTAGAATGGGTGGTGTGTATCCAAAGGACAATATTCTCCATAGGCAAAAGGTATTGAGAAGAATGATTCATACCTGAATTTGGGGAGGCAGTTTCTGCATTTGGGAAAATTCTTTATTGGAAGAGAGGGAGAGGAGGAGAAAGAAAAGTTCTTTTTCTTACCTCCTTAGACAGTGAATCTTTAACAGTGAGAAGCTTCTCAAGTATTTCCCATCTTACATGTCCTATTTGAGTAAATTAATTTATAGTGTTTAGGATTATAATTTTTATTTATAGGTCACTGGTTGACTTTGTGTTTCCCAAAAGGAAGGTTTTCTAAGGCGCACTCCTACCTTGTTTTTCCTTTGTATTTTTTTCGGCATTAACCATAAGAAAAAAATATATACAATATTCTCATCATTATTTCTCTTAATAAAGATGAATGCTGTTACAGTTATATTGCAATGATCTAATGACTCTCTGTGTACATTTAATGCCATTCATCCATTCCTGAGCAGTTACTGAGCATACATCACAGAACTTGGTGAGTCACTGTGGGGACACAGGGAGTCTTGGGGCTCCCTCCACAGAGGTGCTCTCAGTGTGCCATAGAGGTCAAATATTCACCAACTATAAATGAAGCCAGGATGTGATGAGTGTCGTGGAAGACTTACAAGAACAGGCTGTGAGAAAGTAGAATTCTGAGGAAAAAGAGTTCTGACTGTGAAAATCAGAACAGGCTTCAGAGAAGAGGTGGTTTCTAAAGCCCATGGATTTGGAAGCTCCGAGCTAGGCGAGCAGGTACTCCACACGCTTGGGTACGTGTGAGAAAGAGCACTGGACTGGGAGTTTGACGCGTGGACTCAGACCCCACCGTGACGTGGACTTAGTTGGGTGTTCTTACAACGAAGGAGCAGGTTGGGAGGGTCTCTGGATGAAACATTACTAAGAAGAGATAGCAAGGATGGAGGGTTCTTGCTGGAGTCAGGCCAAGGACTTAGATATCAAAGGTGGGGGAGTGAGGAATCTGATCAGATGTTGAGGCCAGGGGAGTCTCAGTAATCTGAGCCAGTAGGATTCTGTTTAAAACTGGACTCTGCAAGGACAGATATGGAAATGTTAGGTGAAAAGAGGGTTCACAATGCAAGCTAGGTCAGGGAGAGTTTTTGTCAGTGGATCAGATGGGGAAAGATGAACTGAGGTGCACTGGTCCAGGGAAAATGGCCACTGAGCACAGTGGCCCCTGTGGAGCCTCCTTGGCCCCACCAGGCTGACTTCTCTTGGTATCAGAGTGTGCCTGGACACCCCCAGCTTTCATCTTTAGCCTGAAGGAAATGAGGACACCCTGGACCTGTTTACTGGCAAGCCCCACAGGCTGATAGGCCTGACCCTTTCACTAACCCAGAGCAAATGTCAAAGAGCTCCTTTAGAGTTCCCCTTTCCTCTCCTGTTTAGCACTTGGAAAGGATAAGGATTAGCTGATGACTCGGGGAGGAAGAGAAACCTAGAACTGGGGTTATAGACACTTGGTTAGTGGAAGGCCATCAAGCAGGACTCTTGAGTGTTGGGGGAGTCCCAGGGGCTCACAGCCCAAGCCGGAAGGAGGGGATGATTGTTTTAGGCTCTCAGATCACCAATACAGTGATTTTCAGGCAGAGGTAAGTAGCCAGACAGACTGATCCTGTTAGGAAAGTTCCAGAACATCAAAGCATTTTGTTTCTGCTTTCACAGCTGTAATCTTTAGTCTGCTGTTTCTGTAGACTTGCTCTGATATGTTAGACAAAAAAAAAAAAAAAAAAAGGGGGGGGGAGTTTGCTTTGTCCCTCTTTGTCCCTCAGTGGTTGGAACACTGTGTTTTCTATGTGAACTACTGGGCAACTGGGCAAATCCCCCTGTGCCTGCTTTTGGTTGCTGAGTGGTGAATGAAGGCAGAGAAAGTGCTTTCCTCAGAGTTTTCTGAGTGCAGGGAGGGGATTTAAAGGAAAGATGAATACCCTGTGGTAGTAGGGGGCGGTCAGCGCTCCTCGCCGCCGCCTCATCTGGGCTGCACAGGTGCTGACAGTTCCCTTGGCTTGTGAAAACCTGCCTGCGAAGGCCGAGAGGCCCTACCCTCCAGTAAGCCAAACTGCATGCCCCTGTGGGCATTAAGGGTGCAGCAAACAGGATGGGCACATGGAGTTTTAAACCCTCCATGGAAATGGTTACTTCTGATCTGATGTCGCGTTAGGAGGTGGGAGATGGACAGAGCCATCCCTGGTTAACTTCGCTTTTGTCAGTGTTTTCTTTCCTCTCCCTTTCCCGGTTTCAGGTCTTAGGTAAAGGAATGCTCAATTGAGAGCACTGCTTTCCACAAGTCTACTATAAAATGAGGGCCTCCCTGGCTCCCGGATCATAGCACTATTAAGCTAGGATTTACCTGTAGTAGAAAATGCTGTGATGGCAAAACCAGCTTCTTCCATGTGAGAAAGTGATGAAAGGAGTCGACAGTTATGAGGTTTCTACTTTGTGCCCAGGCTTAATATATGTGACTGTCACTCACCCCTAAGAGGTGGATGCTATTATCTATCTCATTTTGTAGACGAAGAAAACTGAGCCTCACAGGGTTTCCGTAGGGGCCCCGAGCCGCATAGTTAATAAGGGATGACACCCAGACTCTGATTCAGGTTATCCGGTGCTCACAGCCGCATTGCTATGTTTATCATTCATTCATTCATTCACCAGACAAACTTTATTGAGCACCTGCAATGTACCAGGCACTGTCCTGGGTGCCAGAGGCAAAATGAACATCACAGATGCAAACGTCTGTGGGCAACAGATACTGAAATAAAAGTTACATGTGTTAGGTGTTAAATGACAATAATGCAAAGAAGAAACACAGAACAGGAGGAGTAAGGAATTTTAGAGTTTTGCAGAGAGGTTTTAAAAGGATGGTTGGGGATTACCTCCACAGAAGGTAGGGCAGGGACAAGCCTTGCTGGTATCTGAGGCAAAAGGACTAACAAAATGATAAGTCATTAGAAAAGTCATAATTTTCAAATGATGAAATTCAAAACAGGAAACTGCACTGTGAAAACAGTAGGGATGGGCTCAACTGGAGTTGATGGAGAGTCCTGGGAACAATCCAAGCACAGCCTGTGCTGCCACCCAGACAGATTTTTCCAGGATGGAGCTACTTGGGTCTTTTGCACGGTGCTAACCCATCACCTGCACTCCTTGTGGACTCCAGTTCAGGAAGGGAAGTTTCCATTACCAAGCAGAACTGGAAGCTCTACTCCTGCTGTACTCAAGATAGAAAACCAAGCCCATTTCATCCTTAGGAACCAAGTTAATTTTATTTTTTTTAAGGAAGAAAATTACAGCTCCAAACAGGGATAGTCTCAAGATATTTTTCTTGCACTTCTCCAAGGAGGAGAGATGTCTCTGAGCTTAAAGCTCCTGAATTGGCAGTGAATGCGCAGGAACCATTCCCTGGCAGGTGCAGTGGATTTCCACGTAAGGCTTATGGAAATGGGGCTCACAGCTATGCTTTCTTGTGGCCTCATCTGTTCAACATGAGGCAAAGGCTGTTATGTGAGTTTATTCTCATAAACGGTTTTCTTACATACAGGTTGATGAATGATGAAAATAAATATCTTTTAATTCAAGTGGTTTAGTGATATACATTTGAAAGATGTAGGTGATCTGCTTAGTAATACTGGAGGAATAGGTGTCACATGCAGAAGGTGCCAAAGTAATTCATCTTTGCAAATATCTGCATTTGAACATAGTTGCATGTTTAGTGTTTTTTAGGCATAACTTTATGCACAACCCTCTTCTGTCAAAGTGTTGCGTATTCACCTGACTCCAATGTCAATGTTCTTTTCTTTTCTAGAAGATACGTATGAGCGTACACTGATTGTGGATGGAGAAAGTGCGACAATTATACTGCTGGACATGTGGGAGAATAAGGTATGCAGAACCTGTAGCTCTCAGTGAATTCTTTTTGGGCCTTCCTTTCAACAGGCTGTTTGGTGTGAGGGTGACCTTGTCCCACATAGTGGCTCTTCCCGATGAGGTGGGCTCATTTTCTTGATTAACAGCATTTATTTCTGAAGAACAGAACTGTCGTAAGGAACAGGTCATTCGCAGATGAGCTCTGACTAACAAGCAAGTTGCAGTGTGCCGGCCTCAGTTCTGTTAAAAAACACAAGAAGTATGTTTATTTTAGGGAAAGTTCAAACAAGCCACGTAAAACCGTCTTGTATGAAGTTGACATTCTCAACACTAGTTCTCAACATTTGCTTTTCAAAGGTTTTGTGCTTCTGAGCATACATGCGAGACCTTCTGTTTATTGAAAACCCTCCTCACAAAAGGTTTCTTAATTTTATCCTTGGGAAAAGGCAAAAGGAATTTTTTGGGAAGTCAGAAAATGCCCTTTTTTTTTTTTTTTTTTTAAGGAGCTTAGATAGAAATACTGTGTAGCAGAGCAGTTCTGTAACTTATTGACACAAGCTGTAAAAGTAGGAAAGTAAAAACTTTTTGGTGTAAATACAGCGCAGGTTAGCAATCATCACAGCCCCCAGGTATCTTATAGGTATGGAGGACCAAAGGATTTGCATGAGTTGGAAGCAGTTTTCTTTCTGTTTTCAGCAAAGGTGCTTTAGGATACATGTATGGTTTCTTTGCAAAATGACACTTTCTTTCCCAGGGCACCGTGATCTCATGGAAGATTTTTTCATTTCTTTAGGGGGAGAATGAATGGCTCCAAGACCACTGCATGCAAGTTGGCGATGCCTACCTGATTGTCTACTCCATCACAGACCGAGCGAGCTTTGAGAAGGCATCTGAGCTGCGAATACAGCTCCGCAGGGCCCGGCAGACAGAGGACATCCCTATCATTTTAGTTGGCAACAAAAGTGACCTAGTGCGGTGCCGGGAGGTGTCTGTGTCAGGTAAGAGGGGTGGTGCTGGTCCACCTGCTCTTCCCTTCCTCTTTTATGAACTGGAATCAGGGACTCATTAAAATGCTTCATGGAGCTTACGTAGACTTCTAAGACTTCTCCAGTCCCTTTTGGTTATCTCCTGCCGGTTCCTCTTTCTTATCCAACTGGTCTTCCTGCGGGATTCTAATCTCCTTACCCTCAAGGGGTTTCCTGGAATTCCTTTAGAGAAGAGATTATGCTCAGGGAGTACTTTTTTTTTTTTTTTTTTTGGTCTTTCTTTTCATTCCTTCTTAATTTTTTTTTTAAAGAGCATTTTCCTTCTTGTCCAGATTAGTCTGATTTCTGTACAAGACAATTATATATTACTTTTTTTTTTTAGAGAGAGTGAGGGACAGAGAGAGAGAGAGAGAGAGAGAGAAAGAATCAATTTTATTTAGTTTTTCATCTGGCCTTTGTTTCTCTGACACTTGTGGTATTGGGGTTCGAACCCAGGTCCTCATGCATGCCAGGCAAGTGCTCCAACTACTGAGCCACCACTCCAGCCCGTTAGAGAAGCTTGAATAGTTAGATGTAATTGAATCACACATTTTTAAAAACCTCAATTTAAAAAAAAATTTTATCATAGTTTTAAAAAATGTTTTAAAGAGAGGAAAGTCAGGATAGAATTCTAATTTCAGTTCAGGAAACTGAGGAGAACGAGTCTGGACTAGAGATGACAAGAGATGTAAGCAGGCTTGGATTCACTGTCACTTGCAGGCAGTGTGAGCTCTGTTAAGGTTTTAAAAGAGCCCCGCGCCCAGTTTCTTCAGTCAGAAGGAGGGTAACAGTATATTTTCCAAGATTGTCATGAGCATTGAAATAATGTTTATAAAGAACTTAGCCTAGTTCTTGGCATGTAGTATGTCTTTAATAAATTAAGTCTATGGTTTTATGTTCTAATTGATGTCACCATGTTTGATGCAATTGTGCCTTCGCACAGTTCATGGTGAGCAGCTCTGCTTGTAGGGATCCTCCTGCGGGACTCTTCCCTTCTTTTTGAGCCCTCGAGGGCAGGGGTCATAGCGGCCTCCTCTGTCCGCTGCATGTGGCACTGACTGCTTGGCTGATCCGCTTCGCTGCATGCTGTCCAGGATCGCCTCTACTGCCCTGACTTTCTCCTCTGGTTTCCCTAACCAGAAGGGAGAGCATGTGCTGTGGTGTTCGACTGCAAGTTCATTGAGACCTCAGCAGCTGTCCAGCACAACGTGAAGGAGCTGTTCGAGGGCATCGTGCGGCAGGTCCGCCTTCGCCGGGACAGCAAGGAGAAGAACGAGCGGCGGCTGGCCTACCAGAAGCGGAGAGAGAGCATCCCCAGGAAAGCCAGGCGCTTCTGGGGCAAGATTGTGGCCAAAAACAACAAGAACATGGCCTTCAAGCTCAAGTCCAAATCCTGCCACGACCTCTCTGTGCTTTAGGCACCCAGCATCACCTGGATGTCCTCCTCATGGACGTCGTTGAAGGCCACGGGGACCAATAATCTATATTAGATTGAATACTTACTGTTAGATGTGGCTTCCCCCAGGCAGCCAGGAACTAACATGTTAGCCTCCTGGGAAGCAAAATGCATGGGAAATGAAAGATCTTTGTAAAGAATCAGTATTTATTTATGGAAAAAGGCTGACCTTACTATGTGGACATCCAAGGCTCATTATAGGACATGTTTGGAGTTCACATGAGGTTTTTTTTTTTTTTTTTTTTTCTCCTCCTTTGGATAGTAGAGAATCGAAGCTTACAAAAGAATGCCCAGAACAGGAATTTTTCATCATTAAAAATTTTCCCAGTGTTCTTATTTGTGAATTTGAGGCCATTGGGTGATCAACAAGCATGGGAACACTGAAAGGATTTATTCAAAGGAGGACATCTGTCCAGCTACCTTATCTCCATGGAGCTAGAATTGGAGGACTGGGCTCATCATGGTCATGACTTATTGCTCCATCAAACTGTGAAAAGAAATGATGGATCTTGCTGGAAATTAAAGCTTAAGCTAACAAATTTTGTTTAATGCCCACAGAGATTTGTAGAATTGGGAACTGATGTGTGTACACTACTTATAGATTCAAAAATTGTGTCTTATGTGTCTTACAATTTTTTATTTAGAGGAAAATTATTTTCATCAAATTTTACTTAGTCGAACCACCTTTTGTGTTTCATTGTTTTTGAAATCATGGAACTATCATAAAAATATTTTTAAAGTCTGAATTTTTTTTAAAGTCTGAATTATTGAATACCCAGAGTGCAAAATGCCAAATTTTAAAATCTAATCAAAGGTCTGAATTTTTTTATAAAACATATAAAGACTTCCAGTATTTTGGGTTGACCCTTGTATCCTATAGCTCTGCTCTATTTATTATTATTTTGCAAAATAACCATTTTAACATTTGATAAAGCATATTTATGAACATATTTCTTAAGAAAAATGTCCATTTTATTACCATTTTCTATCTTTTTCAAAATATGCAAGTTTTTACCTATATGTCTTATAATAAAAGAAATAAAATCTTTAAAAATAAAGATATTCTGTTTTCTTCCCCAAGCAAGATGATTATGATTATTTTTGTTTTTTTAAAAAAGCATATCCAAAGAGAAAAAAAATCATTGTTATTTAATTTTCTTATTAGCAGTAGCCCAGTGATTACCTGTTTAGAAAAGGCATCTCATCTTTTGAATGATGATTCACAGTAATTTGAAGTTATTTTTGGATGATTCAGTGGGTAAGTATTTGGGTTCGTGTAAATGCTGAGCTATAGTCAAAGCCAGATTGATCTTTTACTTGTCTTTGGAAAATTCCTGACTGAATGGATGGGTCTTACTTTGTTCCCTGTATTCTCATGGTCTTAAGTTTATATAAAATATTAGTGGAAGTTAAAAAAAATTAGAGGGGAAAACTAGTGATTTTTCAGGTGGTGATTAGTCAGGCAAAGCTTGAACCAGGTTCTGCTTTCTGACCTTAGTATGGTTGACATTAAACATGTGGCATCTCTCTGAGGGCCGTGTGCAACCCTTGTGCTGGAATAGAACTGCAGGTGTTTCTCTTTCGTACCTTCTCTGCCTCCTGTGCACACTCACTTTCACTCTCACCACCCTATCTTTCCAAGTTCATAGTCAGGCACGCAGATGGTGACAATCATGGGACCTCTCACATTCCCTAAAGTGACACAGTTTTAAAAGGTGTCTGTGCTGTTCTGTTGCTGCTTCTTTCCCAAGTTAGGGGCCTAAAGGTTCCATCTCTCTGCTCTTTGCATCTTTGAGTGGCTCATGGAAATACTACAGGGAGGTAATAAGAATAAAAATCCGGGTTACAGAGGCCTGGGGTGAATCTTGGCTGTGCCACTATTAGTGTGCCTTTGGAGTGAACATTAAATATTTCCAGCCATCTGTTTTCTCATCTGCAAAATGGGTTTGCTGATAACACCTACCTTGTAAGCTTGTTGTGAGATTAGCATCTTTTAATCTGCTATGTAGTAAAATATTCAAGAAATGCTAGTTTCACAGTTCATTGCTGCACATCTTTCATTCTGCATAAAGTAGAGCTAGTTTTATGTTTCCCCCAGTTCAAACGGAAACGCCTTCAAATCAGTGACCGCTACTTCTTTTCCTTTTGATCCCCCTGCATACATTGAGGCTTTCATAACTTTCTTTTCGAATGTTACAGATCCTCCTGGTGGTTCCTTGAGGGTGACAGAACCTCATTTCTCAGTGAACTAGTTTGGGGGGACAGTGACTTGTCCAATTTTATTCATGTATTAAGACTCTGGGTCAGGATTGGAGTCAAAATCTGACTCTTTGTTATTTGCATATTCTAGTCTCCAAAAGTATTTCCTACATATCAGTCCTTTTCATTCCCATGTATTGCCCCAGAGTACACAATCAGCATACATATACCGCATATGCACGCTGCAAACACAGCACACACACACACCCTACGTATATACATTCTTTATTCTACTCTCTATTCTCAGATTTGAATTTCAGCATTTCTTTCAGACCTCCCCAGGCACAGATCCCATGCCTCCTCGCTGGGATTCAGGATTGTCCTACCAGGGCCCCTGACTTCAGCCAGGGTGGGGCAATGCAGCTTGCACTGCGCTCTGAGAGGCTTTTTTTTTTTTTTTTTTTTTTTTTTTTTAAGAGAGAGAGAAAGAATCAGTTTTATTTGGTTTTTCCTGTGACTTTCATTGCTCTGACACTTTTGGGGTTCGAACTTGGGTCCTCGCACATGCCAGGCAAGTCCTGCAAACACTGAGCCACTGCTCCAGCCCCATCTGAGAGGCTTTTTGGATAAGAGCTACAACTCTGCAGACATGGGGACCTGGGCTTCAATGCCTACTGCAGGTGTGACCAAGAGTGAAGCTCCTTACCCTCTCCCAGCGATGCCTGCCTCGTGGGCTGGGGGCGAGGAAGATGGAAGTCCTGCGGAAGCTCAGGTTCTCCTGGGGAGAATGTGAGTCCTCCTACTTTAATGCAGCGTCTGCATCTCCACTCTCCACGCCTCCTCCAGACTATTGGACATTCAGACACTGATGGGTGCTGGGAATGTAATGATGACTAAGATGCTGCCCTTGTCCCCAGAAACCTTGAGAGCAGTAAATCTGTCCCCAAAAGCCAAGGAAGGTGGCATTGGAAATAGGAAGAAAGTGAAAAGAATGGTGGGAGTATTATACTTGGAAAGGTCTGGATTTGCTCCTATTAGATAAAATTCCAATGAAGGAAAAAAAATGTTACCAAAATGATTAGGTGTGGAAACGTAAATTGGCCTTTAAAATTTTCATTTGTGGGAAGTAGGAGGAAGCAGGTGATTAAGAATTCACTTGGCCAGGGGCTGGAGCGGTAGCTTAGCGGTTGCGGTGCTTGCCCGGCATGCGCGAGTACACAGGTTCAAACTCTAGCACCCACTTATACAACTAAGTGTCAGAACAATGAAAGCCATGGAAAAACTCAATAAAAATTGATTCATTCTCTCTCTCTCTCTCTTTAAAAAAGAAAAAGAAAAAAAGAATTCACTTGGCCAGATTCAAGTTGCTGTTTGTGCAAGGTGCTGTGGAGAGCGTGTGGGAAGGGAAGACACCTTTGCCTTTAAGAAACTTAGGTATGGGGCTGGAGCGGTGGCTCAGTGGTTTCGGCGCTTGCCTGGCAAGCACGAGGACCTGGGTTCAAACCCCAGCACCACGTACATAACTGAGTGTTGGAGCAATGGAGGCCATGTGAAAAACTAAAGTTGTTTCTCTCTTTGTCTTTCTCACTGTCCCTCTTTAAAAAAAAAAAAAAAAAAAAAAAGAAACTTAGGTATGGCTAGGCACGGCAGGAGGCAGGCACGGTGGCCAGTAAGGACCCCTGCACAGAAACCTGGAATGTGATGCCACAGACAGTAATGGCCTTCAGAGACGTTAAGTGAGGCGCTGGCGTGCAGGAAAGAAGAGGGAGTGCCTGGCTGGCTGCTACAGCCATGGCTATCTTCCTGGAGTAAGCACATGGAGTTTCATTTTGAAGACCTCAAGTTTTCTAGAAGTAGTGTTGAAGAAAAGAAAAAAAAAAAAAAAAGGAAAGATTGGTCCATGTAAAGAAAATAGCATGAGAAAAGACAGGTAGAAGAGGGAAATATCTGCTTAGAAAAATGAGAGATGTTCAATTTGGCCAAGAGCCTTCTGGCAGGCATGAGATGCAGGGGGAAATGGTGAGGCTGGGAGTCCAATACACCTGTTGTCAATTTCTTACCTGAGTAAGGTGAGTTGAATAGAGTTCTCCCCAGTTCAAGTCCACTTGCACCTCAAAACCTGTCCTGATTGAGAAACAGGGTCTTTGAACAGAGAAAGGTACTTCATTAAGAATCTCAGAAGGAAACCAGGCCTATATTCCCAGCGGTTCAGGAGGCTGAGGCAGGAGGATTGCAAGTTCAAAGCCAGCCTCAGCAACTTAGCAAGGCCCTAAGCAATTTGGTGAGACACTTGTCTCAAAAAAAAGGGCTGGGGACGTTGCTCAGTAAGTGTCCCTGGGTTCAATCCCTGGCACACGCACACACACACAAAGCCATCCTATCTTTAGGGTGGGCCCTAAATCCAGTGTGTGGTGCCTTTATAAGAGAAGGGAGAGATTTGGGTGCATAGGAGACGCACTGACTATGTAGAGATTGGGGTGATCCAGTTACTTACAGGGAACATGTGTGACTACCAGAGCTGCAAGATCCTAGGTAGGATTCTCCCCTACAAACTTCCTGGGAAGCATGGTTCTGCAGACACCAGGACCTGGGAGGTCCAACCTCCAGAACTTCCAAAGAGTCAATTTCTGTTGATTCAAGCCACCAAATTTATGGGACTGTCAGCACACCTAGGAACCTGAACACACTGGGCTATGTAGGAAATGTTGACAGTCTGGATTAGTCTCCATTCCTGCATTCGAAAATCAAGAAAATAGCAGGTGACTCACAGAAATATCATGGGGACTAACTGTGAGGCACTTACCTTGTTAACTTATTAACTTTTTGTCTACTCTAGAGGTGGAGAGTGAGTAAACTGGAGTGATAAGTTGGCGCACAATCATAGGACACCCCGAGTTCCAGGCTGAGAAATTTGGACTTGACTCGGAAGGCAGTACAGGTACGTGATAGTTCTAAAAAGGGTGTGACCCATTAAAGTGGTGCTGCTCAGGGTATCGCCCAGGAGTGCTGAGGCTGGCCGGAGCCAGAAGGCAGGCGCCCCACCTGGGGAGACTGACCAGAAGACCACCCGCCCTTGGGCTGGAGGGGCAAGTGAGGTGTTTCAGGCAGAGGACAGGAGGTCGGTCATGGGGAGACCTCACCGCAGAACATGCCAGCAACGTCTACTGGGCTTAGAGAGCACACATGTCTGGCAGAATTAAAGGTTTTGCATGACAGGTGCTCACAAAGCAGTGAGGCCTGATGTCTACAGTGGCCAGAGCATGGCATGAAATGACAGCGTGGGAGAAAGGGAGCTTCATGGGAGAAAGGGAGCTTCGTGGGAGCAGGACCCACGTGTGTCAGCCAAGGCTCTTGGTACAGATTTCACTGGAGTAAGGAGGTGGATTCCAGGGTTGAACTGCCTAGAAAATGGCCACAGAGTTGCAAGGCCCCCTGAACCAGCAGTAATTGGTCCAGACTAACCCACAGCAGAATGAGGAAGCAAATACTGAATGCCTGCTTTTCTTATTGTGTGGCTAGGGACAAATATATGCAAATCAAGGACATGGGGTTTTCATCAGAAGGCTACAAGGGTGATTCTGTGTGTGTGTGTGTGTGTGGTGTTGGAAAACGCAGTCGAGGTAGGAAAGAGCACTCACAGTTAGAACATAGCAGCTAGAATAACTTTACTTTTTAACCAGACTCTCACCTCTCTCCACATCTCAATTTTTATGTTCCCAAACTGGGGATGCTGTCAATGTCATAATTTCAGAAACTACCAAGGACACTGAGTAATCGAGAAGTGTGTGCCCTTTATGAAGCACAAGGTAAGTCATTGCTGTTTAGTTTTGCCGGGATTGTGGTCAAATATATAAGGACCAAAATGTCCCTGCATCTTCTATTGCACTGAAGTGTTTAAGCTCTTGATTTAAAGTGGAGAAGCTTTTTCCCTTTATTGTCAGATTTTAAGAAAAACCAAAATGTAGGAGAAGTGAGGAGTGTTCTTGCTGGTATCACCCAGAGGCCCCATGCAGGCCTTTGGTTTGGAGGAATGTGGCTGCCTTGTGGGTAATTGGAAACAGTTTTGGAGGGCACTTTTTTAAAAAGGTTTTCACAATTTCCCACCCACCCATATATATGTATGTGCGTATACACAAATATATACATACATATTTAAATTAGTCTGTCTCAGAGCTGGAGAATAGCTGCAGTGTAGATTGCAGATGTTTTAAATAAACACCTGACGGGGAACTCCAGCCCTCGGGAAAATGTTGCTGGAAGGTCCCTTCTGGGGACAGGAGCATGCACAGACACAAAGGAAGGGCACTTGTGTGCATATCATAAAACAGGCCAGAGTTAGGAGTGCAACTCAAGCAGTCAGCCCCAATCAGATATATTTGAAATCACAATAAGATATATTTGATATATTTGAAACTAGTGATTTCTTTTTTCTGTAAACATCAGGCCAGACAAGGCGATAAGGTAGGAGTGGAAATCCTATTAAAAAATCCAGAGCTGGAGCTGTGGCTCAGTGGTTCTGGTGCTTGCCTGGCATGTGTGAGGTTGTGGGTTTGAACCCCAGCACCACATACACAACAAGTGTTGGAGCAACAAAAACCACATGAAAAACTAAATATAATTCTCTCTCTCTCTTGCTGTCACTGTCCTTCTCTGTAAAACAAAGCGAAACAAAAAAAAAAAAAAAAAAAACAAACCCAAAGGAAATTGCCTTGTGATGGAGCTGGTGGCCAGCCATAATACATCTCAATATTTGGAAACAGCTTGTGAAGAGCTTGATTGGGCAAAAGTAGTTTTGAGTTGAGTGGAAAAATAAAAATAAATGAAAGCAGGAGCCCCAGATTTCTTTTGGACAGGAACTGCTACACCATGAATCTGTAACCCAAGGAGGCAGGCAGGAGCCTAAAGAGCAGTCCTGTTACACCTCCACCAGCTCTGTGTGAGGGGCACATTTGAACTGTCCTGCGTGGATCATCTGAGTCACAGCCAGGATGACAACGTGGAGGAGGATGGAAATGACTCATGTTTATTTCACTGTCTTTGTCATATGGCAGCTTCTGTAGACTGATCAACCCAAAGATGGTTCAAGTTTAGAGCTGGAGAGGACCTCAGATAGCAGGTCCTCCTAACCCTTTTTGCAGAGAAATATTGAGACCTGAAAAGAAATGTGATTGGCTCCAGGTGACTTGATAGCTCAATTGGCCTGGAACCCAGGCGCCAGGTCTCAGCTTATTGCTCTTCCCATGAAAGCACGCTGCATGTCTCCTTGGTCCCTGCTATGGCAGGCAGAGAGGAGGTCTTTGGTCACCTTGCTTGGGCCTTCCTTGTTGGGCCTTTGGGCATTCTTCAGACTTCTTTCTTCTTGGCACACCTGTCAAAACCGACTTGTTGCAGCCTTCCCCTCCTGCCAAGTGAAAGAATGGTGTCAGAGATGCTGATAAGAGCTAATATCTTCCATGCAGAGAACAGAGCACTAGGCTTGGAGTGGAAAGCTTCAGATACTAGCCAGGGCTTTGCTAATTATTAAAAACCCTCCTATATGAAGGAAGAAAGACGACCCTAACCTCAGGGTTTTTAAGGTGACAGGCCTGGCTAAGTAAGAGTGCTCTGTAATCAACAGGGTATTCATATTTCTGCGGGGTCATTACAGCACTTGTGCAACATATGAGCGGTATAAGGACTTGTTTGCACTTCGATTGTTTCAACAATGAGGGAGAATATTATAGTCAGCCTTTGCTCTGCAGTGACTAAAAGACCCAACAAGAACAGTTTTAGGAGGAAAAGTATATTTGGGGGCCCACGGTTTCAGAGGTCTTAGTCCATGGAAGGACAGCTCCATTCCTTGGGGGTTGAGAGGAGGCAGAACATCATGGCGGAAGGTGGCTCCAGGAGCTGAGAGGAACTCCAGGCCAGATACAAAATATACACCCCAAAGGCCATGCCCCCAAGGACCCCCCTCCTGCAGCCACACCCTACCAGCCTTAAGTTACCAGCTGATCCCTACCAGGGGACCAGCTCACTGATTGGATTAAGACTCCTATAACCCAATCATTTCACCTCATTCTTTTCTGCATTGTCACACATGAGATTTTGGGGGACAACACACATTCAAACCCTAACAGAGAATTACAGGTACCTGTATCTGACTGGCATGGGGTAAAGGCTTTTTGGAGTAGATGGGTGTCTCAATTGCTAACTTCCAGCTCATCCCCGGGTTCCAGCATGTAGACAGACTCTCGTCAGCTTTGCTCCTATGTTGGACTGGTCTTGAGCATTTTTCCTTGGAATCTATCAAGCCAGTTAAAACACATTAGCTATTGGGAAGGTACCAATGCTACCTCTTCTGGGGGTGAAGGAAGGAATCTCTTAAGTTTACTTCCTTTATTGTGACTCTGTATGGACTGGGCAATAACAACAGGTATTTTTAAGGCTGAAGATGAAGACATTTGACTGATAAAACCTCAGTTCAAGGGTGAACTAGTCCACTTCCCTGCTTTTAAGCAAAATAATGCTCCATCCAAAAGATAAATGGGCATCTAGGGTCTCACAAGGTGCTTCCAGTCCTCATTCTGACTATGCCAACAAAGAGAGAAGTAGACAGAAAGATCCACCTGTTTCATGCCTGGGAAGGAAGATGCCAGGTGTGCAGCTATGTGAGAAGGTGGCTGAAAAGGCAAAGGAAGTGACCAGAAGAGGGTGGTGCAGGAATTCAGTCATCAGGTTTTGAATCCAGTAAGTGACTTTAAAAAGCCGTCTACTTCTTAGGGTTTTACAGGGGAACAGGAGTTCCCCCTTGTAGCTGAAACAGGTTGACAGTTTCGAAAGGCCTTCCTGCAGTTCAGTGGAGGCTGAGCAATCTGTTTTCTAAACAGCATGATCTATCATGTCCCTGGCAATGAACTCCCATTCCCTTGGGACATGTGATCGAGGGGCTTTTGACTCAGGCCCCTTGTCTGGATTTCTTGTGTTCAAGCTCCCAAACCTCCAGTAGAGGATTCCCCTTAAGAATCCCGCTTCGGGAGTGCCTCAAAGGTTTCTTCTTCTTCTTCTTTTTTAATTAAGAGTATATAGAGATACAAATGAGAGGGAAATATCAGACCATCAATAACCAAAGTATATATTCATAGTTATCCAGGGTAATGCCCAAACATGGATGACCACCTTGAATTTCACCTGTTGCAGTTACCCCCAGGAGAACTCTTGCATAAAATGGGTATCTCGTGGAGGAATAACCTCTGCTTCTGAGATGGTTCGCCTATATTTCCACTCTCCAGTATCCTAGGAGATCTTCAAATACCCTCTCCCCACCCATCCCCCTCTCTATGCCTCCCAGTATCCTAGGGTGCCATCCCCCTATTATGCTGACAGTCGTACAGTTTGAGGATATCATTAGTTGAGCCGTTTAACCTACTGCTTCCCCATGTATTCTAGCTTCCACATATGAGAGAAACCATTCGGCCCTTGAGTCTCTGAGATTGGGATACTTCACTTAGCATAATTCTTTCCATCTCTGTCCATTTGATAGCAAAAGCCATAATATCGTCTTCTCTAATGGCTGAGTAGTATTCCATTGTATATATGTACCATAGTTTTTGTATCCACTCTTCGAGTGAGGGGCATCTGGGTTGGTTCCATAGTCTAGTTATGGTAAATTGAGCTGCTACAAACATTAATGAAGCCACATCACTATAATATGCTGATTCTAACTCTTTTGGGAAAATCCCCAGGAGTGGGATAGCTGGGTCATAAGGTGGTTCCATCCTTAATTTTTTGAGGATTCTCCACACTGCTTTCCAGAGTGGCTGAACCAGTTTGCAGTCCCACCAGCAGTGTATCAGTGTTCCTCTTTTCCCACAGCCCCTCCAGCATCTGTCGTTGTTTATATTCTTCATTTTTGCCACTCTAACAGGAGTGAGGTGGTATCTCATTGAAGTTTTGATTTGCATTTCCCTTATAGCTAATGATATGGAGCATTTTCTCATATATTTGTGGGCTTTCTGGACTTCCACTGGAGAGAAGTTCCTTTTGAGATCTTTAGCCCATTTGTTGATTGGATTATTTGTGAGTTTGGAGTTTAGTTTCTTTAGTTCCCTGTATATTCTGGATATTAGCCCTCTGTCAGAGGTGTAGCAGGCAAAGGTTTTCTCCCATTCTGTAGGTTCTCTCTTGATGTTCTTGACTAGATCTTTAGCTGTGCAAAAGCTTTTTAGTTTAATTGCATCCCATTCATTTATTCTTGATTTTATCGCATGAGCCATGGGAGTTTTGTTAAGGAAGTAGCTGCCGACTCCTATATGGTGTAGTGATGACCCTACTTCTTTTTCTAGTAAGTTTAAAGTTGTTGATTTAATATCCAGATCTTTGATCCGTTTTGATTTAATTTTTGTGCAGGGTGAAAGATAAGGATCCAGCTTCAGTTGTCTACATGTGGCTGTCCAGTTTGTCCAGAACCATTTGTTGAACAGGCTATCTTTCTTCCAGACTATACTTTTGCCCCCTTTATCAAATATCAAATATTTTAAGATATGGGGGTTTGTCTCCGGTTCTTCTATTCTGTTCCACTGATCTTCGGTTCTGTTTTAAAACCAATACCAAGCTGTTTTTACTACTATGGCTCTGTAGTATAATTTCAGGTCAGGGATTGAGATACCCCCTATTTCTTCCTTTCCATAGAGTAGTGTTTTGGCTAGTCTGGGCCTCCTGTTATTCCATATGAACTGGCGAATTGCTTTTTCTATATCTGTGAAGAATACCATAGGTATCTTGATGGGGATTGCATTGAATCTGTATAAGGCTTTGGGTAGAATGGCCATCTTTATTACATTGATTCTGCCTAACCATGAGCATGGAATGTTTTTCCATCTACACAGTCTTCTTTAATTTCTTTTTTTAGTGTTTGATAGTTTTCTTTGTAGAGGTCCTTAACTTCCTTTGTAAGGTTAATGCCTAAGTATTTCATTTTTTTTTTTTTGGAAATGATGGTGAATGGGAGAGATTTCCTGATTTCTTCTTCTGCGGATTTGTTGCTGGAGTAAAGAAACACTAGTGATTTGCTGGAGTTGATCTTGTAGCCAGTTACTTTGCTAAAATCTCCTATAAGCTCTAGGAGTTTTCTGGCCAATGTTATTGGGTCTTCTATGTATAGAATCATGTTGTCAGTGAATAGGGATAACTTAACTTCCTCTTTTCCTATATGAATACCTTTGATTTCCTTGTCTTGTCTGATGGCTCTGGCAAGGGTTTCAAGGACTATATTGAACAAGAGAGAGGAGAGCAGACAGCCTTGTCTAGTACCTGAATTCAGTGGAAATGCTTTCAGTTTTTCTCCATTGAGGATAATGTTGGCTATGGGTCTGTCATAAATGGATCTGACATAATTGAAGTATCTTCCCTTGATCCCTATCTTTTCCAAAGTTTTGAGCATAAAGTGGTGTTGAATTTTATCAAATGCCTTCTCTGCATCAATTGAGATGATTATATGATTTTTTATTTTAATTCTGTTTATATGGTAAATTTCATTTATTGATTTGCTAATGTTGAACCAGCCTTGTTTTCCTGTAATGTAGCCCACTTGATCATAATGTATTATCTTTTTAATGTGTTTTTGTATCCGATTAGCTAAAATTTTATTAAGGATTTTTGCATCAATGTTCATCAGGGAAATTGGTCTGTAGTTTTCTTTCCTTGATGTGTCTTTGTTGGGCTTTGGAATCTGTAATGTTTGCTTCATAGAAAGTGTTTGGGAGTGATCCAGCTCTGTCAATTTCCTGGAAGAGCTTGTAGAGGATCGGTGTTAGTTCTTCTGTGAAGGCTTGGTAGAATTCTGCCGAAAGGTTTCTTCTTAAACAATGTGGTGCTGGTGGTCAAACCTGGGGCTTGGAGCATGCTAAGCAGCTGCTGTCCCCTGCGCTGCACCCTGGCCCTGCTTATCAATATCTTGATGTTGAGACCCAGAGAAGCAGGTGCCATCCCTGCTCTGTAATTCTAGTGCTTTCACCTCGTAACCCCGGTTTGTTGAATGAGATGCAGGCATCCTTCCTTGGTGCCTGGCCAGTATGTTTCTTCTCACTAGGGAGAGTTCCTCACCACACATCACCATGGGACCTTATCCTTGGAGGTCTGGTTACAGTGCCACATGTCAATCATTTCCAAAGTGTGCCCTCTGCAACCCTTGCTCTCTGTACTGTTGGCGTGGACTTTAGAGATTCCCATGGTCAAATACATTCAAGGAAAATTAGGTTAAAGAAAGCAAAATTGGCTTTTTATTTAAATTGTAGTAAAGTGTGTCTAATATGCAATTTACTATTTTCCTCATCTTTAAGTGTACAGTTCTTTGGCACTGAATATATTCATTGTTATGCAACCATAAATGCCATCTATGTCCAGAAAGTTTTCATCAGCCGAAACTGAACTCTGTACCCATGAAATGGTGACACCCCATTCCCCTCTCTCTTTAGCTCCTGGCTCACAGCATTCTCCTTCCTCTCTCTGAATTTGACTAGCGCATGAGGTGTATGTGGAATCGTACACCATTTGTCCTTTTAGAAGTAGCTCTTCCCATAGCACAACGTCCTCAGGGTCCATTCAGGTTTGAACATGTGTCAGGATTCCTTTTCTTTTTAAGGCTGAGCAATATTCTATCGTCCGTCTTTACCATTCTGCTTGTCCATTCAGTGATATGGATACTTGGGTTGCTTCCACCTTTAGGCTACTGTGCACAGTGCTGCTATGAACATCCCATGTTCGCGTCCCTACTTTTAAGTCTTTTGGGCACATCCAAAGTGGACTGATGGATCACATGATAAATTTTAGATTTTTTTTTGAGAAACTGCCATACTGTTTTTCGCAACAGCTGCACCATTTTCCATTCCTGCCATCAAGTACAAGAGTTCCGTTTTCTCCATGTCCTCACCAAAACTTCCTAGTTTGCTTTTTTAAAATATAATAAAAATTCACACTGGGTATGATGTAGTACCTCTTTGTGGTTTTTATTTGCATTTCTCAGTGATTAGTGATACAGAGCATCTTTTCATGTGCATGTTGACTAAGTACTGGGTCATATGGAGGTGCCAGTCCTAGTTTTTTGAGGAGCCTCCAGACTGATTTCCATAACTGTTGTACTAATTTACAGTCCCAACAGTGTAAAATTGTTCCTTTTCCTCCACATCTTCTCCAGTATTTATTATTATTTGCATTTTTAAAATTAAGGAGTTATTGTATCATCATAGATGTGTATAAAGTAATAATATGATATGATTTTCTTCTAAACCAGAATTTCTCCCATATTTCCCACACCTCAGACTCTTGATTTTTCTGTATTTCACCCCTGCAACCGATAACATTATTTAGATTGTGAATTCTACAGAATTAAATGATTGTATAAGTATTATTTGGCTTCTCAGGGTGTGGTAAAGAGTATGCTACCTTGTTGATTGTCTCCCTAGATTCCTCCTTATCCTCCCTCCCTCTCTCTTTCCCCTGTGTCTCCCCATCCCCCTCTCTCCCTATATCTCTATGGTTCTCCTAGATTATGTGTTACTATGCCTGTGCTGGGTCTAATACATGAGTTTGACAACGTTTCACCCAAGCCTGGTTTTTACTCTATCCTCCACAAATGAGGGAAAACACTTGACCCTTGAGTCTCTGGGTTTGGCTAACTTTGCTCAGCATGATTCCTTCCATTGTCATTCCCTTCAAAGGCTGCACACTGATGTTTTTAATAGCGCTGTGTGTGTGTGTGTGTAGCTTTTGGATCCATTCATCCATTGAGGGACCTCTGGGTTGGTTCCATAATTTAGCTATAGTAATTTGAGCTGCTATGAACATAGATTTTGCTGAGTCACTGTAATGTGCTGATTCTAACTCCTCTGGGAAAATACCCAGAAAAGGGATAGCTAGGTTGTATGGTGGATTCATCTATAATTTTTTTTTAAGAGAGAGGTACAGTTGGGGTGGGGGGAATCAATTTTAGTTTTCATTGCTCTGACATCTTGTTGTGTATGTGGTGCTGGGGTTTGAACCTGTGGACTTGTGCATGGAAGGCAAGCACTGTAACCTCTGAACCACTGCTCCAGCCCACATCCTTAATTTTTTGAGGTGTCTCCACTCTGCTTTCCAGAGTGGCTATACCAGTCTGCAGGTCTACCAACAGTGCACTAGCATTCCTATCTCCCCCAAACCCCTCCAGCATCTGTTATTGTTTATATTCTTCATCCTCCAATCTGACTGGAGTGAGGTAAAATCATTATGCAGTTTTGATTTGCATTTCTCTGATTGCTAGTGATTTAGAACACTTTCTCATGTATTCATTGACTTGCTCAATGTCCTCTATTGAGAAGCTTCTATTTAGCTCTCTGGCACATTTATTGATTGGATTGTTTGTGTTTTTGGTATCAGTGTTTTTTTTTTGTTTTTTTTTTTACAAATTTTGGATATTAGTCCCCTGTTGGAGGAATCACAGGCCATGATTATCTCCCATTCTGTAGGTTCTCTCTTGACAATTTTGACAAATTCCTTGGCTGAGCAAATGCTTTTTGATTTAATGGCATCCCACTCATTGATTTTTGACTTTAATTCTTTCACTTTGGAAATTTTGTTTAGAAAGTCTTTGCCTACTCCCAAATGCTGGATTCTTGGCCCTAATTTTTGTTCTAGCAGTTGTGTGGTAGCTGGCTTAATTTCTAGTTCCTTGATTAATTTTGATTTGATTTTTGTGCAAGGTGAGAGATAAGGATCTAATTTCAACCTTCTGCAAATGCCTGTCCAGTTTGTCTAGCACTATTTGTTGAATAGACTGTCTCTTCTCTGTGTTATATTTTGACCCCCTTTGTCAAAGATCAGATGTTTACAGATTTGTGGGTTTGTCTCAGAGTCTTCTATTCCATTGGTCTTCATTCCTATTTTGGTACCAGTACCATGCTGTTTTTGTTACTACAGCTCTATAGTATAGTTTTAGATCTGGTCTTGCAAAACCACCTGTTTTGTCTTTCATGCTTAATGCTTTGACTGTTCTGGGTTCCTTGTTGTTCCTAATGAATTTGAGAATTGCATTTTCAATATCTGTAAAGAATAACATTGGCATCTTGATGGGGATTTTATTGAATCTGTATAGTGCTTTTGGCAGAATGGCCATTTTAATTAAATTAATTCTGCAAAACCAAGAGCATGGAACGTCTTTCCATCTTCTCAGGTCTTCTTCAGTTTCTATCTTCAATGTTTGATAATTTTCATTGCAGAGGTCTTTTACTTGCCTTGTTAGATTAATTCCCAAGTATTTTATTTTTTTGAAGTTATTGCAAATGGGACCAATTTCCTGATTTGTTCTTCTGCTCTATTATTGTTAGTGTATAGGAAAGCTATTTATTTATGGGTGTTGGTCTTGTAGCCTGCCATTTTGCTAAATCTGTTTATAAGCTCAAGTAACTACTACTTAGTAACTACTAAGTTTATTGGGTGTTCAAGATATTGGATCATGTCGTCAGCAAAAAGGGATAGTTTGACTTCCTCTCTTTCTATTCTTATCCTTTTGATTTCCTTCTGTTGCCTGATTGCTACAGCTAGGGTCTCAAGGACTATATTGAATGAAAGTGGTAAGAGCAGGCAGCCATGTCTTGTTCCTGAGTTTAGTGGAAATGCTTTCAGCTTTCCTCCATTTAATACACTGAGGGCTTGTCATATATGACCTTTACATAGTTAAGATAAGTTCTTCTGTCCCGGAGCATTGGCTCAGCATTTATGGTACTTGCCTGGCATGAGTGAATACACAGGTTTGAACCCCAGAACCATGTACACAGCAAAGTGTTGGAGCAACGAAAGCCATATGAAGAACTAAATAAAAATTGATTCTCTCTTTCATTGTCCCTCTCTCTTTAAAAAAATAATAAGTTCCCTATCTTCTCTAGAGTTTTGAGCATAAACAGGTACTGTATTTTATTAAAGGTCTTTCTGAATCAATTAAGATGATCATATGGTTTTTGTCCTTAATTCTGTTTAAGTTATGAATCACATTTATTGATTTGCCTATGTTGAGCCAACCCTGCATACCTGATTGTGGTGAATTATCTTCTTGATGTGTTTTCAAATGTGGTTTGCTAGAACCTTGTTAAGGATTTTTGTGTCTATGTTCTTCAGTGATATTGGTCTGTAGTTTTCTTCTTATTATTTTTTTTTTGATGTATCTTTGTTGAGTTTCGGTATCAGAGTTATAAAAAGTGTTTGGGAGAGATCCCTCCTTTTCAATTTCTTGGAATAGCTTAATAAGGAGAGGTGTTAGCTCTTCCTCATAGATATGGTAAAACTCAGTGGTGAATCTATCAGGTCCTGGGCTTTTCTTCTTTGGAAGGCTTTTAATTGCTAAATGGATTTCAGTGCCTGTTATTGGGCTGTTTAGGATTTCAGTATTGTCCTTGGGGATGTTGTATTTGTCTAGAAATTTGTTTATGTTTTCCAGATTATCTAATTTAGAGAAGTATAGTTTTTCAAAATATGTTTTGATAAATCATTGGATTTCTGTGGGGTCAGTGATAATCACTCCATTTTTGTTAGTTGGCTTCATTTCTCTCCTTCTTTTGTGAGATTGGTTAGGGTTTGCCAATTTTACTTAGTTTTTTAAAGAATCAGCTCTTTATTTCATTGATTCTTTCTATTATTTTTTGTTCTCAATTTCATTGATTTCAGTTCTGATCTTGATTATTTCCTGTCTTCTGCTGGTTCTGGATTAGATTGTTGTTCTTTTGTAGGGATTTGAGGTGGAGCATAAGTTTATTTGAGATCTCTCCTCATTTTTAATGTAGGCACTCAGTGCTAAAAAATTTCCCCTTAAGAATGGTTTCATGCTGTCCCAGGGGTTTCGATATGTTGTGTCTTCATTCTCATTCTCTTCCAAGACTTTCTTGATTTCTGCTGTCATGTCTTCTTGGATCCATTCTTCATTTATTATGGTATTATTCAATCTCTATGTATATGTTTATTTTCTGTTATAATTTTTTCTATTAATTGCTAGGGTCATGGCATCATGGTCTGATAGAATACATGGAATAATATCTACTTTTTTATATTTGCTGAGATTTCCTTTGTAAACTAGAATATGATCTATTTTGGAGAAGGACCCATGCACTATTCAGAAGAAGGTATATTCAGACATTTTGGGGTGGAATATTCTATAGATGTCTGTTAAGTCCATTTGATTTATGGTGTTGTTTATACTGGAGATCTCTTTATTGTTTTTTTATTTTGATGATCTATCTATCGGTGATAGAGGAGTATTAAAGTCTCCCAGTATTTCCATGTTGAGATCCACAGTGGTTTTAAATCATGGAGTAATTTATCCACATAGTTGGGCATGTTGGTGTTTGGAGAGTATATATTTACTATCGTTATATTTCCCTATTGTATTGTTCCCTTTACTAGGATGTAGTGTCCTTCTTTATTGCCTCTGATTTGTATATGTTTGAAATATACCTTGTGAGATATAAGTTTTGGAATACCAGCTTATTTTCTTGGGCCATACACCTGGTAGATTTTTTTTCCATACTTTTACCCTCAGTGTGTGGATATCATTGACTGTAAGGTGGGTCTCCTTTAAGGAGCATATTGTTGGATTTTGCTTTTTGATCCAATCAGCTAATCTGTGTCTTTTGAGTGGTGCATTGAGACCATTCACATTCAGTGTGAGGACAGCTATGTGGTTGTGATTCATAGTCACTGTGTTTTATTGGCAAGTTCTGTGCTGTCTTGGTTGTCTATTGATAATGTGTATATTTCTTGAATTTCCTGTTTGTGGGTTTTGAGGATTGTTTGCCTCTTCTTCTATCTGGAGTTTATCCTTGAGGATTCTTTGTAGCTCTGTGTTTCTGTTCATGAATGTTGCAAGTTTGATCTTATCATGAAATGTTCTTATTTCCCCATCAAATTTGAACCTGAGTTTTGTTGGGTATCCTTGGCTGCAGGCTGTGGTCATACAGACATTGAAAGATCTCCTTCCAGGATCTTCTTGCTTTTAGTGTTTCATCTGAAAAGTCTGAAGTGATCCTTATTGATTTGCCTCTGAATGTGATTTGATGTGTCTGTCTTGCTGCTTTTAATACTCTTTCCTTGATTTCCCTGTGATACATTTTGAATATGATGTATCTTGGTGAGTTTCTCATTTGATTATGCCTACTGGGTGTCCTGTGTGCTTCCTGGATGAGCATATATGACTCAACTCTAAAATGGGAGAAATTTGTTTCAATTATTTCATTGAGAATGTTCTTTATGTCATTTGTTTGCATTTTGGTTTCTTTTTGTAGCCCAATTACACTTAGATTATTTCTTCTGATTCATCCCAGACATTTTAAACATTTTGCTTGTGTTCTGTGGTTTTTTTCTCTCTTTTTTTGTCATTGGTACACTCAAACTTACTCAGCATGTCCTCATTGTTAGAAGTTCTTCCTTTAAGAGCTGAGGTCCTGGGACTGGAGTGGTCACTGAGTGGATATAGCACTTGTCTGACATGTGCAAGGGTGCAGGTTTGAACCTCAGCAATGAAGTGTTAGAGCAATGAAATCACATGAAAAACTAAATAAAATTGATTCTCTCCGCCCCCTCGCTGTCCCTCTCTCTTAAAAAAAATAAAGAAAAGAGCTGAGGTCCTGTTTTCTAAAGATGTTAGCCCATTATTAAATTCTTCCGGGGCTGGAGCAGTAGCTCAGTGGTTATGGCACTTGCTTGGAATGTGCAAGAACATGGGTTTGAACCCCAGCACCTCGTACACAACCAAGTGCAGGAGCAACAAAGGCCACATGAAAAGCTATGTAAAATTGATTCTCTATTTCTCTAATTATCCCTCTCTCTCCTTAAAAAAAAAAAAGAAAAAATTCTTCCATCATTCCTCTGATATGATTCAGTGAATATTTTAGTTCCATTACTTCCTTTCTCAGTATATCAGTTTCTTTGATAATAGAGTTTTTCATCTCTTCAGTTTTCTCATTTAGTCCGTTCATTAAGTCTTCTTTTAGTTCACTGTTCTTTTTAGTAATCAGATCATCGATATTTTTTTTCTGGGTTTTCATCCTGCTTCCTGTCCTTGGGCTCCTTGGTAGGGGAGTGTGGGTTTGAGGTGAATCCTTCCTAGTTTGATTCTTCATCTTTGAAAGTCTTCCCTTGGCTCTTTGAATTGAGGCTCCCTGTGTAGAAGCAAGGCACTTCTCTGGGTGTTCTTCCTTACAGGCCAATGGGTTGAGTCATGCACCACCTTTCTGATGACCACCTTCTTCCAGAAGGCCGCTTCTGCCTGGAGCTTTGTTTTGCTGTTCCTTCTAGATTTAGGATTCAGGACTCGGATCTGGAACCTGGTGTGGTTGTGGGTCAGCCCACTGGGTTGTTGAAACTCAGTGGCGGGGGTGCTTAGGCTGGATCCTGGGGTCCCAGAGATGTGGAGTGGAGTGGAATGGGCCTGCCTACCTACATGCTGTGCTGGTGCTTGGGATTATTGGTTGTGGGTTGCATCCAATATAACTAGACATGGAAGGTATGTGCAATGGCTGGGCAGGGGAGTCTGAGTGTGGGGGCCTTCAGCTGTCCTGTGCACCTTCTGGGGCCAGGTCCAGTGTCCTGGGCCTATGTGATGGTAGGGTGGGTTCTGATCATGGGGTCCTCAGGGGTGTCCTATGCCTGCTGGGGTCAGAGGTGTGATTTGTAGTGGGCAGGGTCTGGGCACGGTGTTCCAGGGGTATCCTTCATGCCTGCCAGGATTGGGGCCTGGGCACTGGGTCCTTGAGGGTGTCCCAGGCACCTGCTGGGGCCAGTGGCCTGGGTGGATCAAGCCAGGTCCCAGCAGGGTTCTTGGGGGTTTCTGCATGCCTGCTGGGGGCTATTATTTGTTTTCTTGATAACTGACATTCTGACTGGTGTGAGATGAAATCTCAGTGTAGTTTTGATTTGTATTTCTCTAATTGCTAATGATGCTGAACATCTTTTCATGTATTTGTTGAATGCCCATTACTTTTCATCACTGCAAACTTTCTCAAAGTGATTGAATTGCTTTGTAAATCTCAGGTGGGGAGGAAGAGAGTATGTACCTATTCCCCTACCTATTTGTCCAAGACAACCTTAGGAGTGTCCCACAGGCTGAATGTTCCACAGACATTTTGAGAACTGTTCTCAAATGCTAATAAAGATAGTTATGAACTTTCACAAACTCCTGGGAGATTCTGACAGAGCAGGTCTCCTCATCACATTTTCATGAGCACTGGCCTAAACCCTTGGGATATATAAGCCCAATTAAGGTTCTCAGAGGTGGGAAGAGCCCTGTCTTTTAAAATGCAAATGCTGGTCTCCCAGCTTCTGAAAACAGAGTAGTTCTTCTAAAACAGCAGTAGCACGCAGCCAACGTGGCTCAGCAACCACATCCTGAGACACTAAATCCGACCCTTAGAGCTGAGTTCATTCCCCTAACCCAGAGGCGAGAGTCTGTGATTGTGAGCAGGCAGCTGGTTTGCTAGGCCTTGAGGGTCTGACAGGCTGAAGGCTCTGAGCAACTGGGGTGAAAGAGCAAGGGCCCATGCTCCCAGGGCTCAGCTGTGCGTCCATTACTGAGTTGAGTATTTTTCATGACTTTCAGAGTTGGTGACTTTTTTTCTGCTGTTGCCAGTGTTGCCCCTTCCAGCTTTTCCAAATTGCAGACAGGCAGCAGGATCTCTACCATTTCATAAATCCTGGTGTGCAGTGCGATGAACAAATGGCAGCCACCAGGACCATGGAGGGAAGGAGGGAGTGGCTGTGTTTAACCCCAACAGTTAGTGCCGCAGCAGGGTGTGTGGGGCCCTCTGGGGATGGGTTGCTCACAGCCAGGTGGAGACCTTGTCCCAGCCTCTCAGGGCTTGGAGGCCACTTCCTAATCTTGTGATCTCCAAGGCCAACCTTGCTTCCCAGAGGGCAGGGTGTGGGACTAAAGTCCCACACTGGATTGGAGGAGCTGGGCCAACGGGAAGGGACAAGGGGAGTGTTCTGGTCCTTACTGAGGTTGGTGTTTTCTAGAATGTGAACCAGGAGGCAGAAACCTGGAGTGTGGGCCTCAGCCTCGGCTCTTCCCCAGATGTTTGGTGGCCCCTGTGCTTTGGGATGGTTTTCCTCAATAAAGCCAAGAAAGGGAAGCTAAATTAATTAATTCAAAGCCAAACATTTATGAAGTTTAGGTTATGCTCTGGGCTTTGTGCTAGAAGGACATGACGTTAAATAGGGCTGCTGCATGTCCTTGTAAAGGTGGTTTCCAAGGTCTCTTGCTGCTCCTATGTTCTGTGAGTCTATGACTTCCTGCCTGAGTGGCTGCAGCCCTTGATGGATGTGCTTGCACCTGCCCTGTCGCAGCCACACCCAGAGACGTGCAGTTCTTTCCACTGGCTGGAGGTCAAGTGACTTGTCTAAGGACACATGGCTGTTAAGTAGCAGCACTGGTTCCATCCCGACCCTCTGCCTCTCAGTCCTGAGTTCTCTGCTCTATAGCTGCTGTCTATGGCTCCGCCCCTTCCTCCCAGGTTTTCCCACACAGTGAAATAATAGCTAGGAGATCTCACAGCAGCCTCATCAGGTGCTAGGATATTGGCATTTTATGGAAGAAGGGCAGGGTCAGAGAGGTTGAGTTCTTTGCACAGAGTCACCCAGCTTGTCAGCAGCATTTGATCTGAGGTCTGAGTGGGGCTGCTATATTACGCTGCCTTCCAGAATCACTGAGCGATAATGGGAAGACAACGGGGTCCTTCCTGGGCTTCTGCCGGAGGAAGGGGAGCAGTCCAGGGAGCTGGCCTGTCCTGTGTTGAAGGTCCTGAGGGCGAAGCCTTCATGGGTAACTATTATGGACGTCAAGGTCCAAAGGGCATGCCAGGTCCCATAGACCCAAGAAGAGTCAGTTTAGAGGCAGGAGCAACCCTGTTGATTTTGAGAAAGATGTGTGAACTGGTCAGGAAAGCCACTGCTGGAGTTGAGACCCACCACTGCCTCTGTGCCTGCTCTCCCAGGGTCCTCTGCCCCCTATCCTCAGTTAAAGGGTGTCTGGGTCCCCAGCTAGGCCCCCTCCACTATGTCACACTGTCCCATCCCCCTGAACCCACACCCTGAGATTTTCCAGACTTGTAGGATTCAAAGTAAGATTGACAGTTCCCTGGATGCAGGGAAGCTCAAGGACCCTTAACAGCAGGTAGTGGCCGGTAATTGGGGTCCTAATTGCCTGCTGAAAGCTGACCCTGCAGGCCCTGGCTTTTAATTATCTTGCATGTAGCTATGATAAGCTTAGACTCATTTGTTAGCAACAGGAAGTGTGTGGGATGTGTGGAGGCTCTGAAGGGACCTTTTAAGGTAGTCAGCAGCTCGGGAACAGTGACAGGTGGAGTAAACAGAGCTGCTTGGAGATGAATCTGCAGGCTGTGGGGGGAGTGCTCCAAGTCTTGGAGGTGGCTTTGATGGCTGTGGAGGCACCCTGGGTGTCAGCTGCTAACGGATAAGGTCATGGCCTCCACAGAGATGGGTGTGAGGCCTGGCCTGCATCTGTGAGTCACCATGGGATGGACTCACTCAGGTCCTGGAACCCAGGGACTAGGACCGAGCTGTCCCCACAGCTGCCCTGCCACAAACTACAAGATGAACTATCATGAAACTCCTCACGCACGAGATGCTCCGAACTGGGCTTGCTGTCAGCCCAGGGAGAAGGCTTCGCACTCAGTTAATTTTTACCTGAACTGCCTGGTGTCACCAGGAAGGGCCCTGCTCCTGCTGTAGGATGAGCCTACCAGGGCCGCAGGGGATGGAGGCTTTCATCCTCTCAGGCTTCGAATCACTGGAGAGGGATTTCTGAGCTGTGGAAAATATGGCTGACAAAAACCAAGCAGATGGGGGGATAATGAGCTTAATGGTCCTCTTTCCCACGCCCTGGAGATCTGAGGAGCAAAAAATCAAGTCTGTTCTCTTGAAATTTAAAAGAGAAATCTCAGGTGGCCGTGCTTTTTCCCCTCAAGAGACATAATATTTGAAGGGGAAAATTCCCAGCACACACACAGACAATTTGGACCCATGCAGAAAAGAGGGGCAGGGAGCAGAGCTGTGGAAGGGCTCTTCTCAGTTTCTCACATGGGCTGTGACCCCAGCCTGCCTGGTTTCCCCTTCACAGCACAGAAGGTCAGCTGTGCTGTGTGAGGCTGCTCTGAGCTGCAGGGCCAAGCACAGGCCCTGGGGAGGAGGACTTTGACTACTGGAGTGAGGTGGAGAGTTCCTGAGTCCCTGCCAGTTCTCAGTGGATCTAAGGACCAGGGGTGTCAGGTGGGGGCAGGAAAGGGCGGTCCCAGGAACACAGAAGCCCTGGCTCTTGTTGAAAACAGTGCAGAGGGGAACAGGGGAGCCATTGGATTGTTCGTCACAATGACAAGTTTCAGGGGACTGGTTGGGATAGGATTGGGATGAGGGATGTCACTTTACTCAGGTTTTAAATAAGTCCTCAGTGCAGGGGAGGCCTGGGCATTTGGGAAAGAAATGTTCAGAACTCTGACCACCTAATTAGATGCACTCAGCTTGAGTCAAGCAACCCTGGTTCCACCTGTTGAGTCATCTTGAGGAGGCCGTTCAGCCCTGTGCTTCTCATTTCTAAGGTGAGGGCAATAAATGCTGGCCTCTCAGGGCTGGTGGAATAGCACCGGCATACTCTGGGGGCTGGTGCAGGTACATTTCTGAGCCCCTAGCCTAACAGCCACCCTTTCCCCCAGTATCCCACAGACCTCCAGTGCCTTGGCCTGACCGGCCTCCCTTGATAGCTCCCAACGTCCTCTGTGGGATTCTGTTTTCTCTAGATGGCCTCTCTGCGATCCCTGCCTCTGTGTACTCAAGGCCCCTCTGTACCTCCTGAGCTGCTCCGGGGAACTCTTGCTCCTTACTCCCGTCTGCCCTGCTTCCTTCAGTGGGAGAAGCACCAGTAAGCAAGGTTGGGTGTTCCTGAAAATTTGGCTCCAGCTGCGGGTGGTTCAAGGAAGTTCATAGCACAGATGGCGGCAACCCTTCTCACGCCTCCCTGCCATCTGACCTGCCTCATTCTACAGAGCAAACCATCCTCAGACTCAGGGGTTACGATTCTGTCATCAGCAACTTCGAGTCAACTGGGGGCTCTCATGGGCCTTCGTGTTGATTGTGGGTCAGTTTGCAGATCTTCCTCGGACTTCTACAGGTCTGAGGTACTTGGGCTGTGTGGTCTCGATTTGCAGCAGAGACGCCTAGGCTGGCTGACCGGTGAGTGGGGAGTGGGAGGTTCCGCATGAACCTGCGCTCACCTCCTGATTCAGGTGGAGAGGAGGCAGACTCTACAATTGAGTGTGAGAAGTTGCAGAGCCGCAGTGTGAACCAAAGGTGGGTGCAGGGAGCGAGGTGCGGTATACATGTTTGCACCCCCTCCCGTCCGGGTCTTGCTACTGTTGGAACTTCATCTCTCCTCCTGCATCAGACCTCTTCCGAATATTCTCTTCTTCAACTGTTCTTCCCATTTGAGGAAGCCTCTATAGCTTCTATACTAAATATTTGTTTTCTTCTGATTTCTTTTCTGCTTCTAAACATGTTCATGACTGAAAATGGTCCTATTTGGAGTTTTTTGTTATTTTTAATTTTTAAAATCTAGCTGGGTTTTGTTGTTGTTGTTTGTTTGTTTATGGTACCAGAGACTGAACCCAGGGGTGCTTACCCACTGAGCCACATCCCCAGCCCTTTTTATATTTTACTTTGAGACAGGGTCTTGCTAAGTTGCTGAGGCTGGCTTTGAACTTGTGATCCTCCTGCCTCAGCCTCTCGAGTCACTGGGATTACAAGTGTGTGCCACCAGGACCAGCTAAAACCTAGTTTCTTTTTTGACTGATACATGAAAACAAAAAATTATTCATGTTAATGGGTACCATGTAATGTTTGATACATGCATGCCTTGTGTAATCAGGTTATATGTATCTACCTCAAACATTTATCACTTCTTCATGGTGAAATATTCAAACGTCTTTCTTATAGCTTTTGGAAATGTACTGTATGTAGTCGCCACTGTATGGTAGCAAGGTGGAACTTGTTACTGTTATCTGATAGAAACTGTACCCACTAATGAACCTCTACCCTACTCTTCCCTCCTCTCCCAAGCCTCCCGTAACCACCATTCCACTCTCAGCTTCTATGAGAGCAACCTTTTGAGTTCCCACCTATGAGTGAGATCATGCAATACTTTTCTGTGTTTGACTTATTTCACTTAATACAATGGTTTCTAGTTCTGTCCATGTTAACACAACAGTATTTCATTCTTTTCTATAGTAATATTCCATTATATAAATGTACTGTACTTTCTCTATTAATCAGTTTTTTAAGTATCTCAGTTGTGTATAAATTTATTTTTTATTAAGAGGGAGAGGGACACTGTGAGGGAGAGAAAAACAGAATCTCAGGTTCGGCTTCCAAAATGAATGTGAGGATGGCCGTGGAGAGAGGAGGTGGTTGCCCTAGCCTGGGCTGGAGCTCTAGTGTTGGAAGAGTGTGCAGGAGAGACACTTCCACTGCTTAGGGGAACCCTGAGCTCTGCCAATGCTAGATTAGCAAGAGCATTAAGAAATGCTCTCCAGCCAACTTGGGTCTCCTCTCTTCCTTCCAAGCTGAGCTTTCTTTGGCCTGGCGCTCATTTGAACGAAGGCAGCCTCAGGCTTCTGAAAGTGCTCGAGTAGCTGGCACGTTGAGCTTGGTCGGATGTTCTGGAGCGAGTCGTGAGTGAAGATGCATAATCAGGCTTGGCTGTGTCTGTGCCAGTGTGAGGACAGCCCAGGGGCCACTGAGAGGGGGACAGAGGACATCCTGGCATCTGGACATGCATGCAAGGAATTGGAATCTGGAAGAATGAAGCATGTCCTAAGCCATGGAAGAG